>OU570687.1:4150506-4273984 GCA_905147715.2 Xestia xanthographa | reverse complement strand
TAAACTAGAAATAACGATATTTTGAATAGAGACTTTGACTAGCCGGCAACATTGGGGTGCCTCGAATGACATTTGACCATTTTCATCACTTTGAGCTGGCAACCCCGAGAGCCATTGGGTTTTGAATTTTCGGTTCAGACCCGTCTTTGGCGAGTTCTTTTGTTCTATCAAACTCAAAAGTTGGCAACACCACGTACACTGGTAGCCTATATTCTTGAGATTTCAGGAAAATTATGACTTTTAAGTAAAACAAGATGGCGGACAGTGTGGCGGCCATCTTGTATAAATGACAAAAAATCCCAATTTTTGCCACGATAAATGGGACAGCTGGCATCCCCGCACTGGATTGTGTTGTATGAACTGGTTGTGTGTATTGCCAAGGAGTATTGCCTGGTAAAATAAAACTCCCCACTTTTGGGGTAATTTTCCCAGATCTTCCCAAAAAACACGAAAAGTAGAAATAACGATATTTTTAATGGAGAGTTTGACTAGCCGGCAACATTGGGGTGCCCAAAATGACTTTTGTCCATTTTCATCACTCTCAGCTGGCAACCCCGAGAGCCATTGGGGCTTGAATTTTCGGGTCAGACCCGAATTTGGCGAGTTCTTTTTTTTTCTACGAAAGTCAACGTACAGCAATTGTGTTTCTACTGACAGATAGCTTGCATCCTGGTTATTTTAGAAAAATTTTGACATTTCAGCAATTCATGATGGCAGCCGTGCCATTTCTGGTTTCCGAAACCTCACTCACTGACATATTTTTCTCCTAGGTGGTGAATGGGGAGGGGGATATATTTTGATAGATTCGTAAGCAAGTAACTCTCACGAATATGAAAAAAGTGCCAAACCTCCCCTTTTCACCCCTCTTCCTTCCCCTCCCTATCGTATCTCGGAAACTAACAGACCTGTATTTTGTTATTTTTTTACGGATTCATATAGAGGAGGCGTGAAAAAGTAAAAACCAGTTTTATAAATTGCCCACTTGCCCCCCCTTCTCCCCCCTTTAGGCACATCTCGAAAAATAAGAGACTTGGAACATTTTTTTTTCAGATTCATATAAAGGGGCAATGCATTAATCAATAACATTTTCCAATTTTCTCTCTCTCCCCCCTTCGCCCCTCCCCCCATCATAACTTGGAAACTAGGACACGTAGCAGCTTTTTATTTTTTACTATACGTTACTAATATTGGAGGGCGTGGAAATTTGTTTACCTTCCCCTCCCCTCCCCAACCTCCCCTAAAATTGAAAGGGCTATAACTTCATAACGGTTTGAGATAGCCACTAAGTGTTTGAACAAATATTATAGTAGGCGTCGAAACCTGTCCGGTGGTGGTACCGGTAAAGCGAAGGGAGGAGCGGGCGAGCAAAGCGAGCCGGTGACCTCCGTAGCGTAGGAATAAGGTCACGTTAGGTTTCCGGATGTAGGTAGGTCCTAAGTGGAGTGAAGGGGGGAGGTGGCGAGTGAAGCGAGCCGGCGACCTCCGTAGCGTAATCTAAATATATAAAAGAAGAAACTGACTGACTCATCTATCAACGCACAGCCCAAACCGCTGGGTCTACAGATTCCAAATTTGGCAAGAAGGTTCCTTATGTGGTCTAGGGGTGCACTAAGCAAGGATTTTTCAAAATTCAACCCCTAAGGGGGTTAAACGGGGCTCCAAAGTTTGTATGGGGAAACAAGATTAGTTAGACTATTTTATTCGAAACTTCACAGAAGTGCTCCTATTGATAAATGAGTAGAAATGGGTTTCAGGTTTTTTCAGAATTCAACCCCTAAGAGGGGGAAATGGGGTGGCAAAGTATAAAAATCAATGCACAGCCCAAACCGCTGAGTCTAGAGATTCCAAATTTGGCAAGTAGGTTCCTTATGTGGTCTAGGGGTGCACTAAGCAAGGATTTTTCAAAATTCCACCCCTAAGGGGGTTAAACGGGGCTCCAAAGTTTGTATGGGGAAACAAGATTAGTTAGACTATTTTATTCGAAACTTCACAGAAGTGCTCCTATTGATAAATGAGTAGAAATGGGTTTCAGGTTTTTTCAGAATTTAACCCCTAAGAGGGGGAAATGGGGTGGCAAAGTATAAAAATCAATGCACAGCCCAAACCGCTGAGTCTAGAGATTCCAAATTTGGCAAGTAGATTCCTTATGTGGTCTAGGGGTGCACTAAGAAAGGATTTTTCAAAATTCACCCCCTATGGGGGTTAAACGGGGCCCCAAAGTTTGTATGGGGAAACAAGATTAGTTAGACTATTTTATTCGAAACTTCACAGGAGTGCTCCTATTGATAAATGAGTAGAAACGGGTTTTAGGTTTTTTCAGAGTTCAACCCCTAAGAGAGGGAAGGGTGACAAAGTCTAAAAATCAATGCACAGCCCAAACCGCTGAGTCTAGAAATTTCAAATTTGGCACATTGGTTCCTTATGTAGTCTAGGGGTGCACTAAGAAAGTATTTTTCTAAATTCACCCCCTAAAGGGGTTTAACGGGGCTTCAAAGTCTGTATGGGGAAACAAGATTAGTTAGACTATTTTATTCGAAACTTCACAAGAGTGCTCCTATTGATAAATGAGTAGAAACGGGTTTTGAGGTATTTTTCAGAATTCAACCCCTAAGAGGGGGAAATGGGGTGGCAAAGTGTAAAAATCAATGCACAGCCCAAACCGCTGAGTCTGAGATTCCAAATTTGGCACAAAGGTTCTTTATGAGGTTTAGGGGTGCATTAAGAAAGGATTTTTCAAAATTCACCCCCCTAGGGGTTGGAACGGGAGTCCAAAGATTACATGGGGAAATAAGATTAGTTAGATTACTTTATTCGAAACTTAACTCATAGTTAACGTTTGTGTTTCAGGTTTTTTCAGAATTCAACCCCTAAAGGGGGAAATGGGGTAACAAAGCTTGAAATTCAACATAGGTATTGTTTGTATAGTGAATTGGGTTGGGTGTATTACAAAAACACCGATTTTAAGATTTAATGTGGCGGCCCTAAAATAACATAATTCCCTGTTGGGGTGCGATGGGGTTGAAATGTCTAAAAATCAATATGGGTGTCGATACCGAGATTATCAGGGGTGCTGATTACGAAAATGGCATTTATTTTGAGATCGCGGATTCGACTTCTATACAGGGTTATTGTTGATGATTGTGATAACGATGACGATGATTGTGATGATGATGATATTTATTTCGATGATAATGATTGTTTTACGATGATGATGATTGTGATAACGATGATGGTGATTGTGGTAGTGATTTTGATGGTGATTGTGATGGTGATGGTGATTGAGATAGTGATTGTGATGGTGATTGTGATTGTGATAGCGATGGTGATGGTGATTGTGATTGTGACAGTGACGGTGATAATGATGAAGATGATTGTGATTACGATGGTAATTATTGTGATAACGAGGATAGTGATTGCGAGAGTGATTGTGATAGTGACGGTGATGGTGATTGTGATGGGGATTGTGATGGTGGTTGTGATAATTATTGTGATAATGATGGTGGTTGTGATAGTGATGGTGATTGTGATAATGATGGTGACTGTGATAGTGATGGTGATTGTGATAATGATTGTGATAATGATGGTGGTTGTAATAGTGATGGTGGTTGTGATAGTGATGGTGATTGTGATTATAATAATTGTGATGATTATGAAATTTGGCACATAGATAGTTTAACCTGGATTAACATGTGATTCAGTGGGACAGTTACCGAACTGCACGCGGGCGAAGCCGCGGGCAACAGCTAGTGAATTATATAAAACTACAAGACCACTCACTCACTGACTCATTGACATGTCGTTTCTCGGAATGGGTGAGAGATGGGTTAGGGGTATGTTTTACAAAAATGTATAAAACTATAGAGTGGGTAGAGAAAAATTATAGAGGAGATTCAAATCCAAGATGGCGGCCGAGTCCATTTCCGGTTTCGTTAGAAAAAAGACTTGGACAAGTTTCGACTCATAGATCCCATACAAAATCTAAAATTATTTAAAAAAAGTAAAAAAATAAAAACAAACAAGATGGCGGCTGCGCTGGGACGTTTTGAAATCTTCGACTTTTTACACCAAACTTTGACGAATTATTTTGTTCTACTGATTTCAAAAGTTGGCAACACCAAGTACACCAGTCGGTGGCCTATACCCTTGAAATTTCAGAAAAATTGTGGCTTTTCAAAAAAACAAAATGGCGAGCAGTGTGGCGGCCATCTTGGAAAAAGTTGTAATTTTTTACTTTTTTCAAATCCATTTTCAGGGTAGTTGGCAACATCCGACGGGTTCGAGTTGTACCGAGCGGTTGTGTGTTTTGTTGAAGAGTGTTTCATGGTTTGAAAAATTTCCCCATTTTTAGGGTATTTTTCCAGATTTTCCCAGAAAACATGAAAAGTAGAAATAAGGACATTTTGAATGGAGACTTTGACTAGCGGGCACCATTGGGGTCCCCCAAATGACATTTGACCATTTTGGTTCGTTTTAATTGGCAACCCCAAAAAATATTGAATATTTTAATTTTTTGACTTTGGCGAGTTCTTTTGTTCTACCAAACTCAAAAGTTGGCAACACCACGCACACCGGTATGTAGCCTATATCCTTGAAATTTCAGGAAAATTTGATTTTTTTATGACTTTTCAGAAAAACAAGATGGCGTACGCTGTGGCGGCCATTTTGTAAAGTTGACCTAATCGTATCGAAAAATCCCAATTTTCGATACGATAAACGGGACAGCTGGCATCCCCCGACTGGATTGTGTTGTATGAACCGGTTGTGTGTTTCGTTAAGTAGTATTGCCTGGTGCAAAAAAATTCCCCATTTCTCGGGTACTTTTCCAGGTTTTCCCCGAAAACGTGAAAAGTAGAAATAACGATATTTTGAATATAGACTTTAACTAGCCGGCAACATTGAGGTGCCCCAAATGACATTTGACCATTTTCATCACTTTCAGCTGGCAACCCCGAGAGCCATTAGGGTTTGAATTTTCGGGTCAGACCCGAATTTGGCGAGTTCTTTTGTTCTATCAAACTCAAAAGTTGGCAACACCACGTACTCGTGTCAGTAGCCTATATTCTTGAGATTTCAGGAAAGTTATGACTTTTTAGAAAAACAAAATGGCGAACAGTATGGCGGCCATCTTGTTAAAAGTTGTAATTTTCGATTTTTTTCAAATCCATTTTTCGGTTAGTTGGCAACATCTGACGGGTTTGAGTTGTACCCAGCGGTTGTGTGGTTTATAAAGGAGTGTTGCATGGTGCGAAAAATTTCCCAATTTTTAGGGTATTTTGCCAGATTTTCCCCAAAAACATGAAAAGTAGAAATAATGACATTTTGAATAAAGACTTTGACTATGTGGCATCATTGGGGTCCCCCAAATGACATTTGACCATTTTGGTTTGTTTTAGTTGGCAACCCCAAAAATTATTTAATATTTTAATTTTTGGGACTTTTTGGTTTTGGCGAGTTCTTTTGTTCTACCAAACTCAAAAGTTGGCAACACCAAGTACAATGGTTGGTAGCCTATATCCTTGAGATTTCAGGAAAATTATGAATTTTTAGAAAAACTAGATGGCGGACAGTGTGGTGGCCATCTTGTAAAAATTACGAAAAATCCCAATTTTCGACACGATAAATGGCAGAGCTGGCATCCCCCGACTGGATTGAGTTGTATGAACCGGTTGTGTGTTTTGTTTATTTATTTATTTATTTATTTATTTATTTATTTATTTATTTATTTATTTATTTATTTATTTATTTATTTATTTATTTATTTATTTATTTATTTATTTATTTATTTATTTATTTATTTATTTATTTATTTATTTATTTATTTGTTTATTTGTTTATTTGTTTATTTATTTATTTATTTATTTATTTATTTATTTATTTATTTATTTATTTATTTATTTATTTATTTATTTATTTATTTATTTATTCAACACATACATTTGTTTTAACAGGTAAAACCCAAGCTAACAAAAGTAGTCATATATACACAAATTACACAGTGGACAACAAACTAAGTGTCACCCTCTGGAATTCCGCCAAAGAGCAAGAAAATATGTCTAAACGCCGAGAGACATCATTAAGTATTCTTACTGCACGAAGCACTGGTGCAAACTTTAATAAGTTTGTACGGGCTGCCGGAACTTTAAAAAGCCCCTCCCTCGGCCCCAACCGTAGCCTCCTGTTTGGAACGACCAATCCCAACGATTCCAATATTTGTGGATTATTCAGCATACCACGAAAAATCATAAAAACATATTTTACCAGGGCGAGGTTGCGCCTTACTTCCAACTTATAGTACCCAACCATCCCTATAACAAAGAGTGTTGGATACATAAGTGGGTAGAAAGGGTAGACACCAAACTGCTTCCAGTACAGGTATCTGGTAAATTTGTTCTGCATCTTTTCCAGCATCTGGGAATACTTCACTTCATAAGGATTCCAGATGATAGCACTAGTTTCCAAGTTGCTTCGCACCAACGCATTGTAAAGGGCTTTCACTGCTGCCATATTAGTGAAGTCACGGGTTTCACGTAAGACAAAACCAAGATTTTTAAACGCTTTTTTGCACACCAGCACTATATGAGCACGAAACGAAAGATCCCCAGCGAAAGTAACCCCGAGATCTCGTACTAACCCAACCCGCGGTATGACGTGACCGCCCATGCAATAATCATGGCATCGGGGTACTACGGCCCGCGTGAACGACATTACGTTACACTTCGTCACATTGAAGAGTAGTTTATTCTCTTCACTCCACGCTACCACCCGATCGATGTCTCGCTGGAGCATTCTACAGTGTGACTCGTCTGTGATCCGCAAGAACAGCTTGAGATCGTCAGCAAATAACAAGCAGCTAGCGTCTTTAATGACTTCTGGAAGATCATTAATCATAATAATAAATTCTAACGGTCCTAGATTTGTACCCTGACTTACCCCCGTAAGGGTGAAATACGAGTCCGAGGTGCAACCTGCATATTCTACTATTTGTTTTAGGTTACCCAAGTAGCTAGTAAAGAACTCTAGGAGGGCTGGGGTAAATCCGGCCCTCGCAAATTTACTCAAAAGTATGTCATTATCCACACTATCAAATGCCTTCCTGAAGTCAAAGTAAGCGACGTCCAGTTGGGCACCCGTCTCCGAGTCCAGCACTGTGGTGGCCTGATTTAAAAAACACATTAAATTAGAATTCGTGCTACGGCCCACACGGAAACCATGCTGTGCGTCGTTGAGCTGTGAGGCTACTTGCGAGTGGGTAGTTGGAACACAACGCGGACTCGAAGACTTTAGCAAAAGCTGACAGTACTGCTACTGGTCTATATCCGCTAACATCCGAGCTTGGAGCCCCTTTCGGTACCGGAGTAACCCTAGTCAATTTCCAGCCGTCCGGATACGAGCATTCTCTTAAAAAACTATTAAATAAGTGCATGAGCGGCCGGGCCAGTACTGCCCTACAATCCCTAACGACGAAGGGTGGCACCCCGTCTGGCCCAACCGAACGCTTGGGCTTGAGGCGCGAGAGCGCGGCACTTACCTCGCCGAGAGACAGTTGCCCCACGTGAAGGCGGGCGCCGCGCTCAGGCGCCGTCTTCCCAGCGGCAGCCGCATCCAACCGCGGTGCCACCGCCCCATAAACCGAATGAAAGTAGTCAGCAAACGCCTGGGCACACTCATGCTCTGGCAACGGCTCACCATCCCTAGTTATCTTTGGTCTACTACGTTTCGATCGCTTCCCTCCAATGAAACCCCAAATTGACCTTGGTTCCTTCACAAATTGTTGCTCAGTACGTCTCTGATAATCGCGGTATGCAATACTGATTTTGTCTTTGACAAGAGAACGGTGGTGAGAAAATTTACTATAGTCGCTGGCTGAACCAGTTTTCTTAAAAGATTTGTGCCACAAAGCCTTCTTCTTAATATGATTTCTTCTGCTGGTTATGTCAGCAGTGAACCATTCAGGGTAGTTATAACGAAAGCAATCACCCTTGGAGCTCTTTCTTGGAGTGCTATCATCCAAAATCCTATAAAATATATCATAAAATATTCTATATGCTTCGTTGGCATTAGTCGTTTCATACAGGGCACTCCAGTCTACCCCTGCAAGTCCCAAGTACAAAGAATGGAAGTCCGCCTTCCTATAATTCCATCGTGGTAGGGTGGAAGCCGGCGGCGGTATAGGGTTACCACGGCTAGAAGTCGCCCGCCCCTTACTTATACTTACTCGCAGCGGCGGATGCTGTGGGTCTATGCATGACAAACATTCCTCACTTTCCTCATTTACGACAATATCACCCTCAGGCAAAGTAGTTAGGACTACATCGAGCGTGCGATTGTTGCAATTAAGAATATTGTTACTTTGGCGAAACCCACAGAAGGTGACAAAATACTCATAATAACATTGTACCTCTTGGTTTGTTGAGTACATATTTAAATCAGCTAATAAAACAACTTTGTCATAGCTACCACATAACTGCTCTAGCAAATGAAACATAAACATATATTCCCTTTCTATAGTCTTAGGTTAGGTTGTTGAGGAGTGTTGCCTGGTGCAATAACTTTCTCCATTTTTAGGGTACTTTCTTAGATTTTTCCCGAAAACATGAAAAGTAGAAATAACGATGTTTTAAATGGAGACTTTGACTAGCCGGCAACATTGGGGTGCTCCAAATGACATTTGACCATTTTCATCACTTTGAGCTGGCAACCCCGAGAGGCATTGGGGTTTGAATTTTCTGGTTAGACCCGACTTTGGCGAGTTCTTTTGTTCTATCAAACTCAAAAGTTGGCAACACCACGTAAATCCGTCGGTAGCCTATGTTCTTGAAATTTTAGGAAAATTATGACTTTTTAGAAAAACAAGATGGCGGACAGTGTGGCGGCCATCTTGTAAAAATGACAAAAAATCGCAATTTTCGACACGAGTAATGGGACAGCTGGCATCCCCCCACTGGATTGTCTTGTATGAAACGGTTGTGTGTATTGCCAAGGAGTGTTGCTTGGTGCAAAAACTTTCCCCATTTTTAGGGTACTTACCCAGATTTTCCCCGAAAACATGAAAAGTAGAAATAACGATATTTTGAATAAAGACTTTGACTAGCCGGCATCACTGGGGTGCCCCAAATGACATTTGACTATTTTAATCACTTTTTTTTTTTTTTTTCTTTTATTAAATCTCTTACAACAAAACAAATTGGGGTTTGAATTTTCGAGTCAAACCCGACTTTGGCGAGTTCTTTTTTTCTATCAAACTCAAAAATTGGCAACACCACGTACACCAGTCAGTAGCCTATATTCTTGAAATTTCAGGAAAATTATGACTTTTCAGAAAAACAAGATGTCAGACGCTGTGGCGGCCATTTTGTAAAAAGTTGGAATTTCGACTTTTTTCAAATCCATTTTTCGTGTAGTTGGCAACATCTCACTGGTTTGAGTTGACCCGAGCGGTTATGTGTTTTGTTGAGCAGTGTTGCCTGGTACAAAAATAATCCCCACTTTTGGGGTATTTATCCAGATTTTCCCCGAAAACGTGAAATAAAAAATAACGATATTTTGATATTTTGGGGTGCTCCAAATGACATTTGACCATTTTCATTACTTTCAGCTGGCAACCCCGAGAGCCATTGGGGCTTGAATTTTCGGGTCAGACCCGACTTTGGTGAGTTCTTTTGTTCTACCAAACTCAAAAGTTGGCAACACCAAGTACACCGGTCGGTAGCCTATATCCTTGAAATTTTAGGAAAATTGTGACATTTTATAAAAACAAGATGGCGGATAGTGTGACAGCCATCTTGTAAAAATGACGAAACATCCCAATATTCGACACAATATTTGGTACAGATGGCACCACCGACTGGATTGTGTTGTATGAACCGGCTGTGTGTTTCGTCGGGGAGTGTTGCCTGGTGGAAAAGTTCTCCCCACTTTTACGGTAATTTTCCCAGAATTTCCCCAAAATCATGAAAAGTAGAAATTACGACATTTAAATTGGAAATTTTTTCATAACTACCAAGAATGGGGTGCACGAAATGACTTTCGACCATTTTCATCACTCTTAGCTGGCAACCCCGAGAGCCATTGTGTCTTGAATTTTCGGGTCAGACCCGACTTTGGCGAATTCTTTTGTGTTACCAAAGTCAACTTACAGCCACCGTGTTTTTACTGACAGGTAGCTTGTATCCTGGTTACTTTAGAAAAATTGTGACATTTCAGAAATTCAAGATGGCGGCCGTGCCATTTCCAGTTTCCGAAACTTTGCTCGATTACCACTCACTGACATAACTGTTCTCCCATATGGTGGAGGGGGAGGAGCATATATTTTGACAGATTCGTAAACAACTAACTTTCACAAGTTGGGGAAATGTGCCAAACCTCCCCTTTTTGCCCCCCTTCCCACCCTCAATATCGTATCTCGGAAAGTAAGAGACCAGTATTTTGTTTTTTTTTTACGGATTCGTATAGGGGAAAGTTGGAAAAGTAAAAACCAATTTTAAAAAATGGCCCTCTCTCCACCTTCTCCCCCCTTTAGGCAGATCTCGGAGTGAAGAGACCTGGACCATTTATTTTTTCAGATTTATATAAAAGGGCAATGCGTTAGTCAAAATCATTTTTCAAAACTTCCCATTCTCCCCCCCTTCACCTCTTCCCCCATCGTATCTTGGAAACAAGGACACGTAGCAGCTTTTTGATTTTTACTGTATTTTATTATTGAGAGGAGTTGAAATTTGTACAACCACTACCCCCTCCCCAACCACCCCTAAAATTGAAAGTGCTGTAACTTCATAACGGTTAGAGATAGCCATTAGGTGTTTGAACAAATATTATAGTAGGCGTCAAAACCTGTACGGTGGTAGGTGGATTCACTACAGGGGCGAAGACAAGCAAACTTTAGGGTAATGTTTTTTTTTTTAATGCTAAAAGGTCAGAGTTTTTAAATTATTCAGAGTTTTAAGATTTTGGCGAATTCTTTTGTAGTACCAAAATCAACGTACAGCCACTATATTTTTACTGACAGGCAGCATGTATCCTGGTTATTTTAGAAAATTTGTGACATTTCAGAAATTCAAGATGGCGGCCGTGCCACTTCTGGTTTCCAAAACCTTGTCCGATTGTGGTCGTTCAAGCGGTTCGTCCCACTGAGGGGTATTAGTTTGTAACGGTATTTTGGATTAGTAAACAAGTAACTTCCACGTGTGGGGTAAAAATGCCAAACCCCACCTTTTTGCCCCCCTTCTCCCCCTCTCCCTATCTCGTAACTCAGAAACTAAGAGCCCCATGTTCTGTTTTTTTACGGATTCGTATAGAGGAGGCTTGGAAAAGTAAAAACCATTTTTCAAAGTTGTCCCCCTTGACCCCCTTCTTTACCCCTGTAGGCGTATCTCGAAAAATAAGGGACCATGAATTTTTTTTTTCAGATTCATAAAAGGAGGCCCAGAGTTAGTCAAAATAATTTTTCAATACTCCCCCCTCTCCCCCCCTTGAGCCCCTCTCTTCACCCCTTTTTATACAACTGAAAAAGCTTTTGATTTTTACCTAAAACTATTGAGGGGCGTTGAAATTTGTATACCTTCCCCTCCCCTTCCCAACCTCCCCTAAAATTGAAAGAGCTGTAACTTCATAACGGTAAGAGATAGCAATTAGGTGTTTGAACAAATTATATAGTAGGCGTTGAAACTTGTCCGGTCTCCGATGGTGGTACGGCAACGATAGCTTCCCGATGGTAGGTAGGTCCTGAATGGAGCGAACCTGCGAGACCAAGTGAAGCGAAGGGGGAGGTGGCGAGCGAAGTGAGCCGGCGACCTCGATTGCGTAACCGGGGTTGAGTAGGTGAAGCATAACTCAGAAGTGACTATGTACATTCAATGCAAGAAGCGTGACTACTTTTATGTCGTCTATACTGTATGTTTTTTCTGATTCTTTTATTTTGCTTATTGAACTTGTTTAAAAATGCTTGTAATACAAATTCTCTCAATCTACATATACACAAATTATACACACATATACACTTCCAATACTTTTTACATAACAATTGCACGCCCACACATAACCTTACATCATACACTCTCACACAGACAAAACTCAAGCTTGTAAGTTTACTTAAACTACACACTCATTTATCCCTACACCGTAAACCCTGTCTAAACGTATATAAACACAAAACAAATGTTTGTATACTAAATTATGTGATATATGAATACTTACGTACACTAAAAACTCACAAATACATACGCGTACATAAATCATATTACACACTCGTATCGGCTTCCTTAAGCTATGCTTTAAATATAAATATCGTATCCAATGCTAAAAGTCCCATCGACTGTGATAATGATGTATTTTTCTCTGACAAAATACTCATTGTTGAGGATCGAGCAAAATACGTTTACGCAAATCATATGGAACTAAAACTCAGACTTATTTACTTATGTTATGGATAATAGCACACATACAATAATGCAAGAAATAGACGACATAGCTATAGCGCAATGATAAAATAATGATAAATGATGAATGATGTTTATTTTGCAAGTAGGTTTTTACAAACACTTTTACACGTCATTTTTTAAAACTAGATGGGGCCGGTGTTTCGTACCTGACTACTCTGAGAAGAAACAGCCGAAACAAACTCAGAGGTCATAGTCTCTTTTAAAGTCCAGACAATCTTGCTCAATTCACATGAGGACTATGCAGATTAGTGTCTGAGATGGTCTTTTGAAGAAAGAACCATACAGATTTGAGTGGACCTGTCCAGTCAGTGCAAGCATTTGCCAGGTAACGTGTAGCTCGACTTATAACTCAAGGAGCTCAACAAAACGACGAACAATACCAAAGAAAGGACATTTGGGAAGGTCGCTTATAGTACTCAAACTGCCAGACAGTTGTGGGAAAAAAACAAACAAAAAATAAAAATGTGACCCACATGGTCCCCACATTCACAATAATCAAATAAAATTAATAACAAATTCTTTTCAAATGAATGAAGTAAAAAAAAAAAAAACACAAAAATCATTAAATGTCGCAATGATAATAAAATAAAAAAATAGAATACTTAAAAAAATAAGTATTCATGTCAAATCAGTAAATGTCACATAAAACAATAAAAAATAAAAGTAAAATAATAAAATACATGTCAAAAAAAAAATTCAATGTCAGAGTGTATAAAAGAAAGGAATCAATAAAAAACAAGCGAAGTCTGAAATTTCGACATTCACAGAGCAAATTTCATTGGAGCAGCTTAATCCCAAGCTTTTCTATCTTCAAGATAGTGATTAACATGATAGTAGGCTTTCAGGCACAGCTTCCGTTTTATAAACGATTTGAATTTATTTAGGCTTAGTGCTTGAATTTGGCTCGGAAGTTTATTGTAAAAGCGTATACATTGGCATCTGAACGTACCTCCTATTTTTTTGAGCCTCGTTGCAGGAACAACAAATTTGTGTTTGTTCCTCGTGTTTATGTTGTGGATATCACTGTATTTTTTAAATAAATTAATATTTTTGTGTGCGTACAAAAGGTTTTCATAAATAAACTGAGAGGGCACAGTAAGAATATTAGTCTCTTTAAATTTTTCTCTGAGGGAGTATCTGGGACTTAATTTATAAATTGAACGAATTGCCCTTTTTTGCAAAACAAATATTGTCTGAATATCGGCGGCATTGCCCCACAAGAGAATACCGTACGACATCACGCTATGGAAATAACTAAAGTAAACTAAACGGGCTGTCTCTAAGTCAGTTAAATCACGAATTCTTCTAACGGCGAATGCTGCAGAGCTAAGTTTTTTCGACAGTTTGTCTATATACGGGCCCCACTGAAGCTTGGCATCCAAAGTTATGCCTAAGAAGACTGTGCTATCTTCCGGTTTTAACTCTTCATCCTTAATTAGTACAGTAGTTTCCACTTGTCTTACATGGGGTATCGTAAACTTAATACACTTAGTTTTTTTCTCATTTAGGAGTAGATTATTAACATTAAACCAATTAACGACTTTCGCCAGGGCGCTATTAACATCATCCGTAACTAACTGCTGACGTTTGAGTTTAAATAAAAGAGAAGTGTCGTCTGCAAACAATACTATGTCATGATTATCCTTTAAGAGGTAAGGCAAGTCATTTATATAAATAAGAAACAAAAATGGACCAAGAATTGAGCCCTGGGGTACCCCCATTCTTACTACGGATCCAGGAGATATTTTCCCTTTAACATCAACTCTCTGAATCCTGTCACTCAAAACTCAATCTAAAGAATTGCAAATTGATAATTTTTTAAAACAAGTTTATGTACATAAATCGGATTTTACAATGATATCACAAAATATTAGAAGCATGTATAGTAATTTAGATGATTTACTGGTCACTTTAACACAATTTAAGTTTAGTGTCGACCTTTTGATCTTAAATGAATGTAGGCTAGACGCAAATAAACCTGCCCCAGAAATTAAAAACTATTATACTTTTACCACGAGTAACCATATAAACCAGTGAGATGGCGTGGCAGTATATATCAGATGTGATCACAAGGCTAGTGTAAAGGAAATAATATTAACTCACGCATCATGCTTACAAATAATAATGCCAAATCTTGTTGTCCTTGCCATTTATCGTTCACCCTCAAATAGTAATGCTGACGGTTTTATAGACTCGCTAAATAATCACCTAGACTCGCTTAAATCATATAAAAATATTGTTATAACAGGTGATATAAACATTAACATAATTTATAAACCTACTGAACAAACGAATGAGCGTACAAATAGATTAAACTACTTAAATATGCTTGCAATGCATGGTTTATTACCGGGACATTCCTTACCTACCAGAGGCGAGAACTGTCTGGACCACTTTATTTTGAAACTGGATAAGACTAAAAACGCTGCTTCTGTTGCTGTATTGAATACCACTATCACAGATCACTACATGATTTTCCTTAAGTTATCAAAATTAACGAATTCTTACAAATGTTCGAAAACTGTTAAACAAGTGGACTTTGAGAAAACAATAACAGCCTTAAAACTAAGTAATTTTTCTGAACTTAATTTAATCAATGATCCAGTCGCGTTATCTGTACAATTGATAGAGCTACTCCAAAATTGCCTTCAGCAAAACACTATTAATTATTTAGTTCCGAGAAATAGTCGCATTATCAAACCGCCTCCGCCGCATTATCAAATCAGAGGTATAATTATGTATAATAACTATTCTGTATCTATAGCTTATAAGTACATAAGTGTAATTATTGTTATTAAATAAAGTAAATTATTAATTTACATTGTTTTATTTGTCAATACACTGTTTAAATATTGCTAACTAATAAAATTATAAGTGAATTAGGTTCATATCAATAATTCGCAGGTAACGTCACAGGCCGATACTAGTTTACAATAACGAAATATGATATACTGCATGTCAATGACACTAAAAATGCAAGCCTGCTATTTGTTCATTGATCAAGTTCATACACGCTTTAAATAAACAATTGAAAGGCTTTGTTATCAGTGGTATATCGCTTTTATTCTTATGTAGATAAGATTTATTTTCAATAAAATGTATTACGAGCATAACATGCTTTGACATTATAATGAAAATCGTCGCCGTATAACAATTAGGTCTATGTGAACAGACCTTAACTTATAATGTCGCAATACTCGTTTCCTGTCAGGGTATTAACTATATATTTACTTAATTAGCTACCTTTAAGCTGTTTATGAAATATTATCTGTCTCGAGTACTTGTACAATAAAATAAGAGATATTTGATCTATCAGTGTGCATCATTATCATGTCATCGGTGAGTAAAATAATTATTTAATATTTATTTATTTGGTTTTTCTTTTTTTTTAATAGATGCTAATAATTTTCTTATATTTTTTTCAGATTACTGATTCTGAAATTGTATTCAGCCAGTACGCTCAGGATCCTTACGAGGGACTATCTGAGATGATTTACAATGAACCCGCGCACTGCAGTCAACTTACGAAGGGAAAAAAATCCAAACGACAACGTCGAGAAAAGCCTTCTCTTAAGAAACAACCTACAAAATCTTTCGTGATGAGTAAACTGCATCGACGTGGGATAAAACTGATAAAAATATCAGTTATCGATCTCTGCAATAACAATACCAGTGACAGTGATAGTGATAGTGAGAACGTGATAATAAATGCGCAATACATCGTTAAAGACGCTATTGATAGTGTTATGGACGATACGGAATCGTTAGTTAAAAAAATATCAAAATCTTTGATTGATAGTGATTTTTAATATTTTTCAGGGTTTTGTGTTTATTATTATTATTTGTAATTAATGTTGTAACTGTGGTTAGGTAATTAAAGTTATTTTTGGTTTATTCTTTTAATTTAATTATTTTTATTGTAACAGGTAAACTATTTAAATAAACACATTTTTAAGATTTCATGATTTTTTATTTACTTAAAACTGAAAAACACATTTCTTTACAAATTCAAATGTTTTTTAATACACAACACATTTTTTAAGGCACACATCTTTAAGTGTTTAGTACAATTTAAATTATTTTTTTCATCACAGTACTTGTTATACAACACAGAGAAACTAGGACAGTTTTTTTTACTGAGGTCAGACACATTACAATTCTCACAAAGTTCCTTAATCCATTTCACTTTCTCCAAACCGTTTACAACGATTTCCTTATTTTCTAGATATGGAACGATTATACGTTGGAATTCTCTGTAGTCGATATAACCTTCATTCCAATAAATACCTCTGTTCCTTTCCAACCATTTAACTTGTCTTTTTTCATCACTTGTTAAGTATTTAAACATATATGGTGGTTTTATTAAAAATGACTGCGTATAATCGCGACTAGCAAAAGCTAATTCCTTTATTATAAAATTATTACATAGATCTTTAAACCCCTGAACATCTACTATGAGAGTATTCGGATTCATGATATTTTTCTCACAGTATTACTGAGCGGCTTATACTCGATTATACAATCATTCAATATAAGACAGTATGCAGAAGTTTGATCAGGTATCTCCAAATCAGTTTCAATTTCCACTCTTACATCCACAACCGGACCTGCCTTCAAGTTATCTGCTTGCCTGGAGCAGTCAATAACAAAGAGGGGTGCCAAGTCTTTAAATTGTTTTTCGCTTAATAAAGGTTCCGCGCGACGACCGTAATATGACTGCTGGAATCTAGTGTATTGTTCGTATAATAAAGCAATTCGGTTATTAGCAAAATTCACATTTAGATTTTCATATGGGAAGTAGTTTGAATTGAGGTATACTCTAACGTCACGAATATGACAGTGATCGAACAGAGACATATCAGAGCTTGCATTGTTTTTTCTATTTGTCTGTAAACCAATAATAACATATCTCGGTTTCTCTATTTGTGATGATGTTTTAATAGACCAAGTATGTTTAGTTGTTTTAGGTAAAGTAGGATATTCGTACAGATCCCAATTTCTAAAAATCATCTGGAGCGGTCGGTCTTTCTCTAACAGTTTTAGCAAGCTTATTTTCTCTTTGTCGGACACTTTAACGTGCGGTACACGCCAAACAATTTTATTTATCTGAACATCATCTACAACTTCACCAGTATTCAGTTTTACCGCGTTCAGGTTAGTATTGCTTCGTAACAATATAAATTCATGTCTACTATTTATCACTACTTTCTTAAAATCTTGTGCAAACCCGAGAATATTACAAAGTGGTATAGAAGCAGAAAAACTACCTCCATTAATATTTTTTGTGCCATCGATATTCCGACCCCATGCATAAGATATCTTTGACTCACTCTCATTCATTGACACAAATGATTTCATCGTAGTAGTCACACCAGCGTTTTTTATTTTATCAATTTCGACTCCATTTAGTTCGTATCGAATATCTTGAAACAAGTAGAGTAGAAAATTATTTGTTAAAGAAACGCTACTCGCTTTTTCTTTTGGATCTTTTTTGCTAACGATTATAGTTCCTTCCAAATACAAAGTGCTCGCTGAAGGTAGTATATACAGATCCTGTTGATTAATAGGTATGCGGATTTCATCGTTCCTGTTGAAGCTTGTTATGTAGGGTTTGTAAGAATGAAATTCGATTCCCTCAACAGTGTTGTCGTAAGTTGGAGCAGATAAAACATCTAAGATATTCATTATAGCAAACCGATCGTTTTAAGAAATTCCTTATTGGCTCGCGTTAATTTTATTTTTTTCTTTGACCGAGGTCTTATTTGATTGTTTTAGTAGAACTGGCATTTCCCATTTGTTGAGGCACATATTCGCACCCCCCACCGAATAATATGGTAATGTACTATTACGATAGTTTACGTTTTATTGCATATTCGATATTTATAGCATTGATTACACCTTGTAATTTTTTTTCGTAATTTTTCTATGCATATTTGCAAAAGTACAATAATTTCAATGGTCCCATAATGGACTTAACAATATTATTTCCGAAAAATCTTAACACACTTTTTGCACGAATAGTATCGTAACAAGTTGTTACAGATTATGCAATCTTTAACTTTTTCGGTAAGCGACGATTACCGTTTTATTCGCGTAAAAAACGCTTATCTTGTTCCACGTAAAGTGTAATACAATTATATTCATGTATTATTTTAATTCACATGATTTGGTAATGTTGTTTTACACAACATGACAGAGACCTATTAAAATCGTAATGTCGTTCACTGTATCATAATAGTTAATATTCTTAAAGCAAGCGGTTTGTACAATAAAATATTACGATGGTGTCGGTACGTAATGAATGAATACAGTATTATTCATTTGTTATCTATTGTGATTGATGAGTAAATTTGTTATTTTTTTGGGAATGGCATCTCGCAGTTCAACCTAGGAGGTTGTCCTCTGGTTAACCCGACTATCCTGTGGGTGCCTTGAGTGTCAAACCTCCAGCCAGGGCAGAATACTTACAAACTAAGCGACTACACTTAGAGCGTCGCTGAGGGAGAAAAGCAATCGAACAGACTTTAGGGGTTGATTTTGAACTACAAGCTCAGGCACGTGGGCTGGCTCGAGCAAGGGTCGGAGAGGGCATGGATCGGGACGTTGTGACGGTCCTTGATGGCGAGGACGGAATGACGGCTGTTTGCGTCTGTGCTTCTCGAGCGTGCTAGTTTCCCTACTGATCTCCTGGAGGTGGGTGGTAGCGTCATCGGGGTTGGCTCGTATCGGGTGGCCGATGCGATTAGAGGATTACGTTACCTTGTAGCAGAATCGAAGAAGAGCTTAGAAAAGCGTTTCATAAACTGAATTATAGTGGGCATTCTAAGCCTATGTGTAGGCCGTTAGGTCATTGCGGATATAGTAAGGGTCTCCCGTGACTTAGCGTGAGAACCGGTTCTGGAGTCCCTGGAACCTATAGATATATCTAGCCTTGGTATACAGTACAGACACGACACCAGCGTTGTGCACCAGCGTTGCGCGGTGATCCGCGGCATAGAGGCACAACATGCACCTGAGAGACAACTTACTAACAGGAAATGGAGCCTACCTATAGCAAAGGCGACTCGCTCACGAGCTGCACTGATATGCGGCCCGAAGGACAGATGGTCGTCGAGTATGACTCGTAGATATCTGGCTTGCTTCTCCCAAGGTATAGGCTTACCGTACAGAGTGATCGGGCAGGGGGAGGTGGAATTGATACGCGGTTTAAAATAAAAAACCGCCTGAGTCTTATCGGGGTTAGCCTTAATCCTCCACTTCCGGATCCAAGCATCAAAGACGTCGGCTGAGGTTTGTAGGTTTTTGGCAATAGCATTCTTATAACGACCAGTGTAATAGATGGCCGCGTCGTCCGCAAACAGGGCTAACTGAACCTTTTTGCTTCGACAGCACGTAACAGCGTAAAAGCGTGAATATAAGCGGGGAGATGGTGGCTCGAATGGAGTGACTCCTCTCCCCATTCGAGGTGAGGAGAGAGGTTCTCCGCTATCGCAATAGCGGAAGGTGCGATCCGACTGAGAGTCTCGTAGGATGAGCACGAGACGGTCTGGCACTCCTAGTTGGTACAGCTTGTACAAGCCGTTGTACCAGACTTTGTCGAAGGTTTTTGCTATGTCGAAGAAAAACCCGCCCGTCATCGCTCCAGCGCTCAAATACTCGACGATGCTGTGGACCTGTTGGATACACGAGTGTTTGGTCCTAAAACTGAATTGCTCGTTGGAAATGAGACTCTTAGCCTCGGCATAGTCTTTATGTCGCTTATAAATAAAGGCGAAAACCCACAGCTGCGCACGAGAGGCAACGGAGCTTCGCTTTGCAAGAAAATGTATGTAAATGTGACCACCGTATGCCACGGACACGCTGTGCATGACTTGACGTCATTAAACGTGTACATTACATGCGTAGCTTGTTCGAATAAGGCGCTCACATAGGTCATCGCTATCAATGGCGCTGTGCATGCGGTACACAGTATACACGAATACCCACGACCATACCGCAGTGGGCCACGCACGCTACAATTGTACATAGTCGTGGGCGTATAGTATATACTGCAGTTGATACGTAGGCCCACGTTATCAAACAAATGAATCCACGCAGCTAAAATGCACCGCGTGCCCGTGCACAGCGTGCACCGCGGTGGGTTTGCGCCTGTCTCTTTAATGCCGAACGCATACAGAAGACTGATAGGCCAGTAGCTACATGGTTCCGCCTTGGGCTTACCGAGTTTGCGGATAGGTACTGATAACAGTGGCCTCTTTCCATACCTGGGAGAAGATTTTTTTTCTCAAGGCGTCTTTTAAAGATGGCTTCCATTGACACTATTACCTGGGCGGGGAGGAGTTTGAGCACCTTATTGGTGATTCCATCAGAACCGGGTGCTTTCCGCGGCTAAAGCCTTTTTATGATGTCATGTACTTCGTCGGGTATGACTGGAGGCACAGGATCATTGGGATCTTTTACGGGAGTGAGAGCGTATCTACGTTCGACATCGGCATTCACTATGGGGAGGTGACATTTGTCTACTGGTTGAGAGCTGGGAGAGCACTGAGACTCCAGGCTGTCGTATGCGACGCTCGGGGCGGATAAGAAGAAGCATCGAAGCCTCGACGGTGGCACGCATCTTTCTTTGCATTTGCCAGAAAGCTTGGAGGGTGGGCTCGAATTGGTTGAGCACCTTGTCCTATCGAGTGTAACGATGCCGCTTATGCGCTTCCTTACAACACGCTCTGTAAGTTGTGCATGTGAGCTTTGTAAGCATCCCAGGGTAAGTTGCCGTAGGCACGGATGGCTGCGTTTTTCTCGTTTATCAGTTCACGTACGTCAGCGGGTAGTCTCCATAACTTCATAACTTTTCACAAATTCGCAATTATGTATACTCGTATGTATCGTCAATCAATTTGTTTGCAAGCTGCTTAGCGACAATTAGTACTAACTTGTCTAAAAGTTGCATTGTTTCTGATGAATTTGAATTGTGTTTGCTAGGCACCCAACCACAATAAAATAAAATAAATTAAATTATCCAGCATTATTATGAACTTTCTCTAATATTGCTAAGCTACTGGCAAATCAAATAATAAGTTTTTACTGTGTTATTTAATAAAACATGATATTTGCAACATTACATTACTGTTAATCTTTTGACACTACATATCGACGAATATTATTGTCATGTTATATTACTGTATACACTATCGCTTGGATAATATCGTAATATCATATTGCCGGCAGGCTTTTCGGTACCGAATTTCAACGAATAATACCGTAATGCATTAATACTTGCAACGATATCGTTGAGGTTACACGCGAATAATATCGTAATGATGTGTTACATACAATTGTTTGGTCCTACAATATCAGTAACATTATTTTCGTCAATAACTTTGTTTTGTTATACTATTGCAAAAAAAATGCATACAGTAAAACAGACTGCAAAAATTTAGCTTTGTTTTGATGTATAAATGGCTATCGTAGGATTCACCCATGCTGAGCTATATGCATAAAACTGTTTTTTATTTTTCCTGTAAAATTTAGA
Organism: Xestia xanthographa; assembly: GCA_905147715.2. Lineage (NCBI taxonomy): Eukaryota > Metazoa > Arthropoda > Insecta > Lepidoptera > Noctuidae > Xestia > Xestia xanthographa. The sequence goes on along the minus strand of OU570687.1, from coordinate 4,252,015 downwards.
ATTGTCGATTACCGGTTTATTCGGTGGGGGGTGCGATTTATTGTAGTCAATCATTTTTTCTAAGATGTAAATATAGCTGCACTTCCTCACCACGTAAGTTTATTAAGCGATTGTTTATATCTAATAGCCTGATATGTATACTGTTTATGCTGTTTTGGTTGATTGGAAAGTATATGGCGTTTTTCGGAATTTCTATAATTCTGTATCCCGGGGGCACGTTGAGGGCGAATTCGTGTACAATGTGACTAGGATTACCATTTATGTACGAACCACTTACAATATCACATTCTATCCTGATCACGGTCGTAGGTAAAATGTTGACTGGTAACTCGGACACATGCCATTTATTTGCTTTCAATATCTGCTTCTTAAACCCTAATAATCTCCTAAAAGTCCCTTCTTTAGTAAAATCGATATCTTTAGTACAGAATATCAAAGTTTTTAGAGTATTGTTATTACATCGTACATTTATTGAACAATCTTTTATTTCCGATTTTAAATAATCGCTAATATCTTGTAGTTCATAAGTACCTTCAGGTAATTCAAGGACTTCATTAAAGCCATAATATAATTTATTATTAATTTTTTCAATGTTTGGAATTGAATTAAATGTTGAGAAATGCAATAAGGCACACTCATAATGTCCGTGAAGTTGCAATGTATTAGGATAATATATACATAAATTGGACGAGTTTCCAGTTATCGATAAGGTGAGTGACATGATGAAAATGATTGAAATAAAAGAAATACATAAAATTTATAGGTATTTATTCCAAAATTTCCATAGATATTCTAGACATAAGTGTCCACAGTTTACTGTATTAAATTGTTGAAATCTAGTATAGTTATAAAAAACATCACAATTTTTAAAGTACTGCATTATTTCCATTGGAGGTTTCAAATCTCCAAAGCTATCAAAGTATTCACAACAATTGTTTATTTTAACTTAGGCTACCCAATGCGTACCTTCGTTCTTATAATCGTCTAAGTTAACGATACCACATTCAATCCGTTTTGGTGTCCTTGGTAACTGATCCTTCATGTAGACTCCTCGAAAGTGTGGTATGTCACATGCGTGCCTTAGGATGTCAACATTACTTAGAGCACGATTAGGTAGCTTATTTTTTAGTTTTTTGAAGATTGTATGAATAAACCTTTACCATTTTTATGTGACTTTATGTATAAACCTTGGCCTAACTTTAAAGACTCCATAGCCTTATTATGTCGTTGTGTTTCTCGCAAATTTTGCTGACCTGCTTTGTAATCGTTAACAGTTTTTGCTATTCCAGCCGCTCCGCCAGCTAGAGTTCCTAATGCTGATAACCCAGCAAAAATTGGGATTAAAGGCAGAATTCCACCTGTTTTAGGTAAAGGTATCACTCGCGGTACTCGAATTTTCTGAATCTTTGGAAATATTTTTTTTGCTGCCAAGTAAGCAGCGTTAATTAAAGTTTTACTGTCCTTTGGTTTCAGTTTTTTTATTTTCGCTCTTATTTTTGACACGAAACTTTTAAACGTTTTAACACCGGAACCACATTTTAGTTTGGTTTTCATAACTTTGCTCACTAACCATGAACTAAGTTTTTCGCCTTTCCCTGCATCTTTTGATTTAAGTCTTTGTTTAGCCATATTTAGTAGTTGTAAATCGGCTTTGTGACGATTGGGTAAGTCTGTATGGTTTGCATATATGCAATGTCGTGATGCATACAGGCTTCGTCTAGTTTATTCACACCTCGATCGCCTCGCAGCAATCGCTTCTCGAGTTTCGTTCCCGGTCCGCAATAGTTATAACCAGGCAAATGAAGTTCGAATGGCAGATTGTTAATTACACTTTTAACCAGTCCATCCATTCTCTTGCATAGTAGAAAGTGTAATGAATGAAATATTTCTTAAAAACATGGTTATATATCCATAATCCTAACCTACAATTTCATCTTTATCAATCCAACTATTTTCGTCGTTACTTAAGCCCAACCATTTCACGTAAAGTTTCTTTCCTTTCCTTTTAAGAACCTTTTCTATCAAATAAACGCCAGGATAGCTAGTTTTTTGAAGTTCTTGTTCATAAAAAGATCCTCGAATGGGTTGCTTTCGATGATCTTCTATATGATATGTTACTGGTATGGTATTATTAATCCTTTTTATAGTAAATATTTCTGTCGACCAATTAGGAGTGTAACCTTTATCAAAAACATGTTTGTATTTACTGATCCGAACATTTTCACGCACTTTGAATTTAGGTCGACATCGGTCTGATGTTTGATTTTGAGTTTTTTGAATATTCTCTCTTATCTTTGACTCGTTCAACTTATTTACCTCGACTGGTTTAAATTTGATGGTATGATGTTTTGTATTATTATATGTTTTTAGAATAACTTCTAATGGTGGACCTACCCATTTATAATTCCCAATGAGACTAAAGTATTTATACATTTTATTTTTAATTGTTTTAATCACCCTTTCTACAATCGAAGCTTTCTTGCTAGAAAACGAAGAGTAGTGATTAATATTGTAGCTCTTCATAAGCTTTTGGAATGTTACGTTGTAGAATTCTGTCCCAGAATCAGTTTGTAAATGATCAGGTTTTCGATTGTTAGTAGTTAGTATTCGTTCAAATGCATGAGTAACATCAAGTTTACTCTTGGATTTTATTGGTTCTGTCCAGGTGTACTTTGAGAAACAATCAATCACCACTAAAATGTAATTATAACCTTTATTAAACTTCTTTAGATTTTGCATATCTATCAAATCAGCTTGCCATAAATCATCTATGCCTTTTAAAATAACTGAACGTCTAACAAAGTTTCTTCGGGCTGCTTTGTGTAGCTCATTAACAATTTGTTGTTTTGCCATCGCGGAGTTTTTTCAAGTAATTTTTGTACTTATGCTTTGTTATAAAACTTATCTTCCAACTGGACTAAAACTTCAGGTATCTTCGCTTTTAAAGCGTTTTGGACTGTTATTTGTGCATCTTTTATGATTTGAGCACGCAACAACCCAATCACTTTATTCAGTTCATTTATTGTATGTTCACGCAATCGATCGACGTAATCCTTATTCACAGCATCGTCTGTTTCTACAGGAGATCTCATTCCTCTCAATCTAGATTTTTTCATGTCAAAATCCCCACTTTCGGATTTTAGCAGTGCATTTTCATTGAACTCTAATAATTCAGAGAAACGCATTCTCTTATGAATATGGTGTCCAAATTTGTCTCCATTCATATTTAAGGTGTATTATATATAAAGGCTTATAATAAAATGAGCAATGAACATTTTATACCATTTATTTATTACTTAATCAATTTAATTTCACGCAGTTCTTCAATAATTGATATAATTTCGTTGTCTAATCCAGTGTTACCAGCGTCTCGAGATGCAATTAATAATTTTAACCTATCTACAAGTTCATTAGGGTCATCCCAATATACAAAATCAACATTTTTTTTCCACATTTTTGTCAAGGGTAATCCTTTCCCCTTTGATTGACAGCTTTAAATAGTACTTGGCTGTTTGAAAAGAGGTTTTATAACTTGCAAATATTTTTGACCTTTATTACTTTTTATTGGTTTGTTTGAGTCAAAGTCTCGACGATGTGCGTTTGTGGCAATCAACATCATCTTATAATACTGCATATCAGACTCTGTAACTATGCTTAAATCTACATCCTTTTTCAGTAACAATTGTTTTAGTCCGGGAGTGCTTCGATATTTCTGTCCAGCAACGGTAATATAATCATCGTTGATTGTTACGAAAGCAGAACCTAACATCAATTGCCCTCGCTCCGCTCGAACACCAAATGGAATATCTGTCAATGCTTCTGAAGATATTGACCAGGATGATGTATCACGCTCTTGATTGTTCTCTCCTAATGATTGATACGACTCGTCACTGTCGGTATCACATTCATTTTCTTCCGCGCCACTGTCTCCTTCGTCGTTACCAGAACTTTCTTTCTGCAAAATATTGTTTCTCAACGGAACTTTTGTTTCTTCTACTTCTTTAGATCGCAAGAGGTCAGTTTGTTTAGTGGTATTAGCTATGCAGTTGAGAGACTCTGTTACAGGTCTAAAAACTGATTCCAATGCTTGCTTATTTTCACTCTCAAAATCTCGCATCCTTCGTACTTTTTTCTTTACAGCTTCTGCAGCATCAACGATTTGTCTTTTCAGTGATTTTTCCATTACGATAGAATAAGTTAGTTATCGATTAAGAATCAGTCAAGGAATAATGAAATCATGTAAGTACCATAGTCTTAAATATTTGTATTTCTAATCAAAGACTACAAAAGTATCAAATTTATTTCTATAACATCCATTATTTTTCTGGCAATCTTTATTAATTACAACATAATTAAAGGGCTCACTCCATATTTTTGAACACATTTCACGAAATTCAGTCCATGTCATATCAGTGTTAACATGTTCTTCATAAATATGTCTCAAGTTGATATCATCTTGTTTGAATAGTATTTTTGGGAACCAGAAGTGAAAATCAAATAAAAAAAAAACAATCTTTAATAACCTAAAACTAATTTAATTACAAATAGACTTAAATCAAACAATAATTTAATAAATCATCAAAATTCAAGCAATCACAAGCAAACAGCCGTTAATATTCAAAAATAATAACCACGATAGAACACAAATGTAGACACAAAATATAGCACAAAATAATCACAAAATAATAAACCACTGAAGTAAAAATATGGAACGAACTTACTGTAAAGTAGCGTAGGTACCACCTTACCAGTCGACGACGCAGCAACAAATGTCCTGCGCTCTGTCGAGCGCCCGTTTTTATAAGGATCGGTGGAGGTACCCCTACTACCAACAATAAGTTCGCTTATACGGCCTATCCTGATCGTGCGCCGTCCTCGGCTGCACGAGGAACTTCAGCAGCACTGGCAGGTCCGACGATAGCTTGATCGCCGCCTTCGTCTGAATTGGCATCGTCTGGACTCAGAGCACCAGAAGGACCAGCAGGAACACCAGCGGGACCCACAGGAGGACCTGGAGGCTCACCAGCATCGTCACGGTTGTCGTCATTGCAATCTGTATGAGAAACAAGTGGTTAATTATACGTGGCGACATACACCTTTGCCTATTCTGTCATCCATCACGCATTCAAGGCCCTCATACAAAAATACACTCAACTCAAATTAAAACACTTCGCTTTCAAATGTATGCATACATCTTCACACATCATATCTCACTCATACTCATACTTGAACTTGTACAAGTTCACACGTTAAAAACGTATCAACCAGGACTGCGCCTGCCAGGACAGCGCCTGATGCGTGTTCGTGGAACACGACTTCCGCACGTTAAAAAACGGCAACCAGGACTGCGCCTGCCAGGACAGCGCCTGATGCGCATACATAGTACGCGACTTCCGGGACAACACCCGATGCGCATACATAGTACGCGACTTCCGGGACAACACCCGATGCGCATACATAGTACGCGACTTCCAGAAACCAGGCACTCCATGACGCTAGTCTTGGGAGCACACTGCCTGCATCTGGGCTGCACCAGCCACCCGTTTCAACCAGCAAGGTCAGCACATGCCTCGCACTCATACGCACGCGTACACATCACACGTGCTATCAGAACATAAAGAAAAACATTAAAAGGTTCAGTTGAAACTTACTTTCAAAAAATGCAGCACAACTCTCAGGACACCACTCGCCTTTCCAGGGTACCATGTACTGAGCTGCGGCCTGAGTTGTCTTGCCTCTGGCTCCACTTAACAGTTTCAGCTCGTAACGATCACTTCGTAACACTTTAGTTACGCGGTACGGACCCCTCATGCCAGGGTCGAGCTTCCCAGCTGACTGAGAATACTTTATCACGAACACGTGATCGTTAACCTGAAAAACTCTTGGCGGGTGCCTTAGACGATTTACCCGATCATCTTGACCACTTTGATTCTTGTCAAGAGATGCTTTAGCGGAGCTCCTGCTGAGTTCCCTCATGGCTTCTCGATTCGGACTTGAATTTTCAACGGCAACGTCGCGAATCAGCGCACGAATCACAGGAGTGGTCGCGTTAGTACCAATTAACAAATACAAGGCTGAGTACTGCGTGGTTTTTTGTTTAGTAATATTTAAAACTAATTGAATCTTACATAAACTATCAGACCAAGTGGAATTTTTATTAGCACTCTCGATACGAATCATATTTAGGATAGTCCTCACATACCGCTCGACTTGCCCATTGGAATGATGCATTTCGGGCGTTATGTAATGGATTTCGCATCCCATTTCAATTACCCAACTGGTAAAAGCTGACGCCTCAAACATGCGACCACGGTCACAAACTATTAGTTTGGGTGTCCCAAATAATGATATAGCGCTATTGAAAACTCGTTTCAACTCGTTAGCATCTTGTCTATATATGGGATAGAGTAAACAAAATTTGGTAAAAGAATCGACCAAAACAAGTACAAACTTATATCCGTTGGACTCTGGTAAAGGACCTAATGCATCAACATGAACCGTGTTGAAGGGAATGTCTGATTTTTCCCATGACGTGATGGGCTGACGAGGAGCTCTTGGAACACGTTTCTTGCTAATGCAAACTAGGCAATGGGAAGTATACTTTTTAACAAATTGTTTCAGGCCAGGGAACCAAAAATGTTTTAAAATAAGGTCGTAAGTTTTATCAGCCCCGATGTGCTCGTGCTCATCGTGAAAAACGCGTAGTAAACTGAGCCGGTGTCCTTTAGGGATAAAACATAGTAAACGCGACTCCTCACCAACAGGTGAATAGCGATAGTAGAGCACATCGCCCTGATAAACGTACCGACTAGAGTCCAAGAGACCATCCCTCAGTTTCTCAATGAGATCGACAGTCTCGGAATCAGCTGACTGGGCCATTTGTGCCCAATTCGATGGTCTATCGATGGCATTGACTTGCAACGCTGGCGGGTTTCTGCTTAGATAATCGGCGTGACCCATCATCACACCCTTTCGATATTCAATCTCAAAATTGAAATCTTGCAGATAAATCCACCAGCGTGCAACCCGGGGAAGTAAGTCTTTCTTACGTTCGGTGGCCTTCAAAGCATTGCAATCGGTTATGATTTTGAAAGTTATCCCGATCAAATAATGACGAAAGTGTTGCAGTGCTTTGACGACCGCCAACGTCTCCAATTCGTACGAATGGTATTTTGGCTCCGCGCCCTGGGTTACTTTACTAAAGTAGGCTATCACCCGTTTACCACCGTCCGCGTGTACTTGGATCAGTACAGCACCGTACCCTGCACTGCTAGCATCAGTGTGCAGCTCTGTAGGAAGGTTCGGGTCAAAAATCGCTAGTATGGGCTCGCTAGTTAGACGCTTTATAAGATCTAGCCGGACTTGATCTTGATCAGGTCCCCACACAAATTTTACGTCTTTCTTTGTGAGACGCGAAATACATGCGGTTTTTGTCGCGTAACCTTCAATATAACGCCGAAAGTAACCAGCGAGGCCTAAGAACTGGCGTACTTGTTTGACGTTACTTGGGATAGGCGCATTAACTAGTGCCTCGATTTTGTGCGGGCTCGGCCTAACCTGACCATGACTAATGACGCGACCTAAGTACTCGACCGTGGTGGTGAGAAAGAAACACTTGCGCACGTTAATTGAGAACCCGGCCTCCGTCAAAGTTAACAAGACTTCGCGTAACAGGGTTATGCCATCATCGACTGTCAGACTCAGAATCAACACATCGTCAATATATACTAGAACACTACCTGCTTCTATAAATTTACGCAAGGTGTTATTGATGATACGTTGATACACAGTGGGAGAGTTGCTCAAACCATACGGCATCTTTAAATACTCATAGTGAGCTTCTGGAGTTACAAAGCCTGTCTTACGGATCGAGTTTTCATCAATAGGAATCTGATGGAAACCCGACGCCATATCTAGAGAAGTGAAGAATTTCGAACCCCCGAGCCGATCAATGTGGTCATCAATCAAGGGTAGGGGGTACCTATCCTTGACAGTGATGCGATTCAGTGCGCGAAAGTCTACGCACATTCTGTCTGAGCCATCCTTTTTCTTAACCAAAATGATCGGGCTCGCGTATTCGGAATCAGACTCCCTAATAATCTTTTTGTCCAAAAGATCCTGACATATCTCGCGAACCTTAAGTTTCTCTTGATACGACAAACGATACGGATGGTATGCTACAGGTACATCACTTGTTAAATTAATGTGCATTTTACCGGTATTTACAGTTGTGGTGGCTGTACCGGATATTAAGAACGGAGAGAATTCGTCAATCACAGCCATCAACGTAACAAGTTCCGCACCTTCGAGAGATGTATTTATTTGATTAGACTCACTAACACTCAAAGCGTTCACTTTTAGTACCTTATCCGGCGTATGAGTCAGGTACTGCCCGTGTTTCGTGCGAATAAACGTAACACCATCGCGATTTAATACGTCAGTCCCTATGATAAAGGGAGTATTCATACATGATGCGGGTACTACGACAAAGTCTACTTCAAGCGTAATATTACTAAACTCGACAGCTAAAGTGATGTATTCGCGGGCAACAATCTCTTTATTGCTTATTCCTTTCAAAGAACAGTTGATTTCTTTACGCGAACCGGAAAAGTAATTTACTACCGCTGACGATATCAGGGACACATTAAGAGCACCACTATCTATGAGGATATCAACTGGTATACCCTGTATCACTGCTGTACTTATGTCGTTATTACTCTTCGCGTTTGAAAGTTCGCTACACAAGTTAACTTTACGTTGACTACTATTCTTACTTTGAGACTCAGATCGAGCCTTAGCGAAACAGTCACTCTCTTTATGCCCTGCTTTCTTACAGAAAGAACAGACGGGTCTGGCATTACTACTACTATCGGCTTTATCATCGACATTACGCTTCTTAGGGCACTTGTCCTTATAGTGTCCTGTTTGTCCGCAATTAAAGCATTTGTTTTCCGACCTGCTAGAACCGTTAAAATTACGTCTTTTAGTCGTATTACTGGATGACGCGGATTTGTTGGTGTTACGGTTATCGGGTTTGCGAACAGGCTTTACGTATGTAGCTAAAAATGAAACGAGGTTTTCTGTTGTTAGATCAGCATTAGTAGCTGCTGCTTGTACCTGTACATCACCGATACCGTGAATCACTATTTGGGTCATAAGCTCTTCGCTTAACCCTTTTACTACACGTAACCTTAATAATGAACGCCGCGCATATTCTGCGTATGACGAAAACTTGTCGGACGTGGTGTTTATAACTTCATGAAGAGTTTGGGCATAATTAATCTTTTGCGGACACAACGACTTAAATTCTCTAGTGAAATTGGACCATGAGCGATCATTTGTAGCCCACTCGTTTAACCACGTTTTCGCGTCACCTTTCAAACAGTGAGCCACACGCGAGAAACACTCGAGATCGTCCCAATGATTGACATTCCTAGCCCTGTCCACTTCGTTACACCACACCTCAAAATTATTTATGGTCGGATCAAAATTAGAAACATAATAGTTGCTAGACTTGCTTCTTGTCAACTGTCCTAACGCATCAACAAGTGCTTGGGTCGTAGAAACATTTTTTTCTAGCGGGGGTGTGCAGTCACGAATTGACGGCGTGATATGCGAAACGGTGTTTTCCTCAATAGCAGTTAGTCGCGACATGATATTACCCAACGCACCTTGTACGGAAACATGAGGGTAGGATCGAGATTTACTACGACGACGACGACTAGTATTTACCGTACGTGACCTAGATTCTTCACGAAAACTATGATTGTCACCATTACGCGAGTGACTGCGACGTGATCGTGAGCGAGTTCTATTACGACGCGAATGCGAAAGAGTTTTATTACGGCGCGAACGTGAACGAGTTCTATCACTGCGCGAACGTGAACGAGTTCTATCACGGCGCGAACGTGTTCTATCGTGAGGCGATCGTGATCCGTGCCTATGGTCTTGTCGCGGTTCACTACGAGGGCTACAGCCATCCCCAGAGTGAGGTGGCGTCCTCGCTAGTTTTTCAAGTGACCTTGACGAACGTGGCATTATTTGAAATCAACGGCTGTTTGTGTAGGTATCAAGGCAGTAGTTGTGAGCAAATAAGTTCTATCCCACTTCTGATTTTGGGAACCAGAAGTGAAAATCAAATAAAAAAAAAACAATCTTTAATAACCTAAAACTAATTTAATTACAAATAGACTTAAATCAAACAATAATTTAATAAATCATCAAAATTCAAGCAATCACAAGCAAACAGCCGTTAATATTCAAAAATAATAACCACGATAGAACACAAATGTAGACACAAAATATAGCACAAAATAATCACAAAATAATAAACCACTGAAGTAAAAATATGGAACGAACTTACTGTAAAGTAGCGTAGGTACCACCTTACCAGTCGACGACGCAGCAACAAATGTCCTGCGCTCTGTCGAGCGCCCGTTTTTATAAGGATCGGTGGAGGTACCCCTACTACCAACAATAAGTTCGCTTATAGTATAATTAAGTTAGCATTATCTCTTACTAATTGTTTCGGGATTTTGCTATGTGTTTGATTTAGATAAAAACAGTCGATGTGTTTGTGCCTTCCCATTGCAAAATAATCACGCATGTTAGTTTGATTCTCGCAAGCAACGTCGTCAAATATAATCACAGAGTTGGGTTTCGCATCCTGAACGCTTATGACTTCCTCGTTCCCTTGATATTTCTGGAGTGAGATAGTTGGTACCCGTTGTAAAACTCTTTCTAAAAAAATGTACTTAGGTTGGTGTAAGGTTTTTGAATAGACATAAACATTGCGAAACCTTAAACCGTTTTCATGTATAAGAAGTCCAATAAGTAAATTTGTTTTTCCACAATTCGATGGTCCACAAATGATACATCGTACTGAATTAGGTAACAATTCTCCATGACGCGAACTACTTTTACAAAAATCATCGCAAATTGTGTTTACATGCAGCGATTGTGGTTGTTTAACAAACTTCATGATTACTGTTGTTAACAAACTGAGTAACAATAAGTAAAACTGTTTATTACAAGAATATTTATAGACTTTAACACTACCTAGTATCTACTGTCTATTTCGCGTTCGTTTATCCGAAGCGAGAAGAACTTGCTCGATCGTCGATCGAAATAGATGAGACATTCAAAAATACTAATACTAACGACGGTAATGACACCATAGCAAGATCTAACTCGACGTCAAATGCCATCTATCTAGCGCATAGGTAAACTCTGGACTCTGTAGGTAATAAAATTCAAGCGCATTCGCGTGGGCTGATTCCTCGGTGAGTATACACTACAAAAATACTACAGCACCATCTATGACATATCGGATGAACTAAAATCATCAAATCCTAAATCGCGCAAGCAAAGTTTTCCGCGTCTTTAAGACTATAAAAGAACCGTCTGGTCGTTATAAAAAAGAGCAGTGAAAAGATCCTGAAGGCTAGGTAGACGGTAATGGTTGTTGTTGTTGCTTACGATTTATGATTAACTATTAGATTTCCATTTGTCAATTTTTTTTGCCCACTAAGAACAGTGATGATGAAATAAATTACTTAAAGTAAAGCGCTAGCCTGGGTTCGAACCATGACCTACAACTTGTAAGTCGCAACCGTTACCACTGAACCACCACTGCTCTCCACTGTTACTTTCAAATATGTTTATCTAATGTTATTTTATGCAAACCTATGCAAACGGAGTGAGCCGAAGTGACTTCCATCATTTCAGTTCTAAACTTATAAATAATTGTTCGAAGTAATATAAAGCCACATTCGAGTCTTACTATTGTAGTAAGAAGGTTGCATTTCGTATCACTAAACTAAATAAATATAACTAAGTTAACTACAATGCATGACTCAGAGAAATCTGATATAAAGGACATTTGTAAACTTATTATGAGGAATTCTTGAGATTTGCAAACTGATCAAAACAATACAGATATCGGTTCATCAAAACATCAGGACGGGCATACAGCTCAAACAGAATATTTGTTCTTCCAACAAATGCTTGATTGGCTAAAATCAAACAATCGCTATCTTATATTGAAGAACAGCCGTGGTGAGGCTCGTACATTCGTTCGAGCTAGCGATATAAATGAAATTCTAAATACTGGTTCAGCGCCTATTTCACCCAATGGAGTATGAATTTCTACAATATGCAGTAAAATACTGGTTCAGCAGCTATGCACAAAACTAAGGCAACAGTCTTATCGCTCAGCCACTGCGCCAACCGTGCCGTCAAATAATTCGCTTCGTCAAGCGATAATTGTTGGTCGAGTGGAGAGTCGAGTCGATTATCAATGATTGGGCATTCTATACCATTTTCGGCAGCGAGGCGTACTCGCCGAGCGAATTGCCGAAAGTGGTACAGAATGCCCAATATTACCCTACTCTAGTTGACTCGCCAACGCACCACCGCTCAGTCCGACAGTCTGACAACGACTAACCTCCCCACCACTCGGACCGGTACTTATAACCGAGCGACGTGTGCGCCCGAGGCAACGTCACAATACTATTATCGGTTTGTAATGCGATATATATTGATATCTACATACACTACATCCCTCCCTTATTTGAGTTTCTTTTAATTAATTTGATTTCTATAAGAATACTATCTGCTTACTACCTATAGTGTTCACTATCAAGGCTATCACTACTAATCGCTATATCACTGTCTCACTATTACACGCAGCAAGGGCTCAGTCGTACGTCCACCTCTCACGGTGTCTATCGCTAGACTGACCGATTGACAGTGTCCCCCTCCACCGACAGTGACAGTGTCCGTATTCAAAGTTGTTAGATAATCATACTGATTTACATTTTATATTTTATTTATATAACCAATTCTCCCTTTTATTAAATAGACAACCAGTCTACTCTAACCTCTGGGTCAGTATGATCTCGTTTTCCTATTTCCATATTCCTTTTCATTTTTTTTTTCCGTTTCCTTTCCCAATGACTCTTAAGTTTTTTTTCATTTTTAAATCTCTTTGCATGTTATAGAAACTGCAGTGCAAGTACGTAGGAATCGATTCGATAAATCTGACAGCTAATCTCGATAAAATGAGTTCATGTCGAATCGAATCGATGTCGCAAGTACGTAACTGTTCTACTATTTTAACGATCGGTATTATACTCTACAATTTTAACGATTTTATCGAAAATGCAAGTATGAAACGACATTTTGACAGTTGAGATCGACAATTTACGTTGTCGAGCTCGGTAATTTATCGACATCTTTTAAAAGCGCGACAAGCTTATCGATCATTAATTTAATGGATTTAGGAGTTATGGTGTTATTGCTGATGTTGACGAAGAACGGCAGCACCATCATAATGTGATGCATATTCGGAGGCAACGTTTCAGAGACACGAACAATCCTCTGGAACTTCCAGATTTTGTTCGTCTTTTTCGAGTGACTCGAGAAGTGGCAGTCATTTTAATACAAAGGATAGAGGTGTTTTAGGTTTTGACAGCCGTAAGGTTTTATGCAATTGGGAGTTACCAAAGGTGCATTGGGCAGGAGTACAATCTTGCCCTTGGCCACAAAACTGTGAGCAAGGTTGTGCGAGAACTATCCAGGACAATAGTTCGCCGCCTCTTCCACACCTACCTACGTGAAGATCCCAGGAACTACAGTTGAAAGGAGAGCCATCGTGGAAGGATTCCAGCACTGGAAAGCGAGATTGCCTTGGATGTGTCGATTGCACCCATGTTGCAATAGTCACACCCTACAACAATATTCCCGATGACCCCGTATATGGGTATAAAAGGGTACTACAGCAATAACACACAGTTTTTGAGTACTTATTTATTTTCCAATTTACAGTGTATTGGCTTTTATTTATTTAACAATCTTTAGTCACAGAAAAGCCATAATTAAATCTTCCAATATTTCTTTCAAGTTAAATAAGAATTAGAATAATTTATTTAAAAAGTATAACAAAAGTGTTTCAGAACATTTTAATAACTCATTCAGAGGATATATTTATTCCATCTCAGTATCTAGGTACCCAACAATGTTCACAATCAATTTATAGCTACACAGACAAAGTATGCTAATTAATTTTTAGGTGTGCAATGTTAACTGCAGGCTTTTAAATGTAAATGCACAATTCCCAGGGTCAAGATCGAGCCTTCTTTTTTTTTTTTTTTTTATTTATTTATTCAAAATCTGTATAACAATAACATATAAAAAGTCTGCCAAACTGAAAGACAGTTTGTCGGCAGGTGTTCTCGTTTCACAATATCATTATAACAAATTTCGATTTTAATTAGATAGAAACATAATATAAAAAAAAAGGAAGTGAGTTTACAGAAGCAAACACATTTTACAACTATGAAAAATAATGCTATTGTCCTTATTACAAAATTAACTATGGACACAATGAGAGGTAATGTTTTTTAAGAATATTTTTAAGCTGGTTTTTAGATTTAACATGCGATATCAGGTGTGGGGGTAGCTCATTCACTAACGACGGTACCACATATTTTCTTGTGCGCTTACCAAAGTAGTTTGTGACTTTAGGAACAGCAAGTGTCTTCTTTTTAGATAAACGAGTTGGGTACATATGCTTACGTTCCTCCTTGTAATATTCATTATTAAATTGTTCAGTCAAGATATTAAGTTTACTTTTGAGATGGACAGGAAGTATTTTACAAAGTTTGAACAGTTTTTCATAGTTTTTATTTAAGCTTTTTTTCGATTTTTTATCTACAAGTAATTTAAGTAACCGTGTCTGCAAGATTTTGATTTTATTTAAATGTGTAGGGAACGTAAGGCCATATCCACCCAACCCATACTGAATAACTGAGTCAGCCAGTGCATAGTATAAAGTATACAATACTTTCCTGTTGACAGCATGTTTAAGAGTCTTTAATTTACCCAAAATGGCTCGTAGCTTATTGCAAACGTTGTTGACATGCAGATTCCAAGTGAAGGTGTTATCTATGACTAATCCTAGGTACTTGTATGATTTAACTGTTTCTAAATATGAACATTGACAGTCCAGTTTGTTGTTATGCAGACATTCGTACGAATGACCTTTCACTCCCACTGTCAACAAATTATTTTTATTTTTATGGTACGGCGAGTGAATAAGCATGCACTTAGTTTTACTGATATTAATTATAATGCCATTATCATGTGCCCACTGAACTATTCTGTCAAAATCGTTTTGCATATCTCGCTGTATTAAATCAATATTATGATGGCTATAAACCAAGCAAGTATCATCAGCATACATAAATGCCTTACATTTTTTCAAAACATTAGACATGCTGTTAACGTGCATAATATATCCCAATGGCCCATATACTGAACCAGTCGGTACTCCGAATTTAATGTCGCCCCGTACACTTTCAGTTCCACTGACACATACCTTAAGTGATCTTTGGTCTAGGTACTTGCTAAACCATGCATTCATGGGACCCCTAATGCCGCATTCATTCATAGCCTGCAACAAGCCGCCGTGGTCTAATGTATCAAAAGCTTTTTTGAAGTCTATAAATATAACCATAACCAATTTTTTTTCATTAAGATGATTATTGACTTCATCTGTAAATTTCTCCAGTGCAGTAGCAGTACTCCTATTGATCCTAAAACCGTGTTGAACCTCGTTTAAAATATTATTGTTTTCTAAAAAATTTGTGAGTTGTTTAACTATAATTTTTTCGAAAATTTTGTTTACTGTATTAAGTATTGCTATAGGTCTATAATTGCTGTAATCCTGATGCGATCCCTGTTTATAGATAGGCCTCACAATAGACTTTTTAAGTTCTTCTGGATATTGAGAGTTTTTAACACTAATATTAATAAAATAAGCTATTATTGGACTAATTTGTTCTTTAATTTGTTTTAAATCTTTAATTCTAATACCATCTGACCCCGGCGACTTGTTGCAGTCTAATTTTTCTATAACAGATTTTACGTGTTTTGGTAGGACTTTTTTAAATCGGAAACTTACATTACAGTTATTTACATAGCTTATCCTGTCCAAAAAATTATGTTGACATTTATGTTTAATCGTATCGATTTCTTTCGTAAAGGTTTCACAGAAATTGTTACAGATATTTTGCAATGTTTCATTTTTAGCTAAATGCTTCTCTATTACAGTATCTACTCCTAGTTTAGACCTACCAAGCCAGCTATTTATATTACTCCATATCTTTCTCATGTCTCCTTTACAATTAATTATGGTTTCATGCCTACTTTTATTTTTGGCCATGTTTATAAGCTTTTGTGTCTTATTTCTGCACCTAGTGTACAGTAAACGTTTATTATTATTTTTAGGATCACTTTTCCACTGTCTAAATAGCATATCCTTCTCTTCTATAAGCATGCGTAGCTTATCAGTAACCCACGACTGCGTTTTACGTTTAGGGCACCCCGAGTTATATATTATTTTAGAGCTATTATAAATATCGCCAAAAATTGTGAACATTTTTGTATACAATTCGTTCGCATCTTGTATTTGTAACAGAGGTGACCAATCTACATTATTTAGTTTATCTCTTACAGCTTTGTTGTTGTACCTCGTTTTACTCACACATGTTATGTCTCTTTCCTTATCAATAACAGCTGAGATTCCCGTTAGATAGTGATCGGCTACTTGACTCGTGAGCGTGTAAGCGTGCACGTCGCTCGCCCCGCCACTCACATTTCGCATGAAGACGTGATCGATGCATGACGCTACTCGCTTCTGTCCGACAACCGCCTCGCGCGTAATGTCTTGAATGCCGCAGTGAAGTCCCAAATCTGCTAAAGTATTTAAATATTTGTTGGCCGAAGAATCCAGTGCACTCTCCAACAAGTTAATGTTACAGTCCCCTACTAATATAATATCAGTGTTCATTGCTAGCGGTCGAATAATGTTTTCTACTTCTTTCGCAAAAATACTTTTATTTGTGTGCGGTGGCCTGTAGATTACCAATAGATAAGCGTTGTAAACATTCTTAACAAGGTGACCGTGTATAAACTCAAACGTTGATGCATTATAGTTTTGTAGTGGACTGTACTGAAGACTATTTTTCACATAAACAAGTATGCCTCCTCCTCGCTTTTTTTCTCTGGTTTGTGAAAACATATTGAAACCATCAATCGTGTACATGGAGACTTCATCCTGTCTAATATTAATCTCTGTGAGACACAACACATCCAGTTGACTGAGAATCTTGTGCAGAAGTACCTTCAGTTGGTTGAAATGTTTTCTTATGGAACAAATGTTAATGTGTATGATTTGTATTTTAGTTTCGTTCGTATTTACGTAGGTAGACCATTTATTAATATCTGTGAACTTTATGTACTCAATGTCCTGTAATTGTGGTTGTAGATCAAAATGTATCACCATGATTTAATTTTATTGACGACACTATTGTTTAACAGTTCGACATGATAATAAGATAGTATTAGATCTTGTCTTTTTGTACGTATGTTTCTATGTCACCCTCATTACGAATATGGTAGATTTTTTTGTCAATATCGTTTTTTTTAATTAGAATTTTGGCATCCTGGATCCATATATATTTATAGGTGTCTTTAAGCTTTGTCTTTGTTGCCCAAAAAAGTTGCCGGTTCTGCCGAGTTATATGCTCATTTATGAAGATTCGTGATGAGTCATTGTTGTTTATAATCATGTGGTTTGTTATTTGTGTTTTTCGACTTTTAAGCCATTCCACTCTCGCCGCTTTTGTACGCAGTGTCACAACTATAGGCCGAACCTCTTTCTTTTCGGATCCTACCCTCCATGCACTTTCTATTTCGGTTTTATCTAATTTCAAGATCTCAGCACATTTTTTTACCACATCAACGGTTTTCTCTCCTTCTTGCATTTTTAAATTCATTATTTCGATGTTTTTATTCAATTCCTTTTGTTCAATATAGCCGATTTGTTCTTCTAGCGCTTTGTTGCATTTATCTAAATTGATGTTTCGCTGTATTAGATCCTTATATCTGTTTTCCATTGCCTTATTATGTTCCATAGTTTCCCTTTTAAACGTCTCCATTTCATCGTACTGGGCGCTTAGAAACTGCAATGTTTTTTCGAATTCGATGTTGGATTTTTTTAACTCGCCAATTTCGGACTTAATGGCCGACACGTCCTTTTGCAGCAATAACAAGCGTGAGTCTTGTTCCTCCTTTATCGAGTTCAGAAGCGAATTCATTGCCTTGACCTCCTTTTGAACAGCTTTCAGTGTAACATGCAGACTGTTAGGAGAACAGCATGCTGTTTTGTGCCGTCTAGGTTCATGAGTGATAGAAGAGTCACTATCTGATTCCTCACTGCGTTTCTTCTTACCCTGTCGTGTTCCAACCCATTTCGATGCAGGTGTTTGTTTACCCTTTACATCCGAAGCTGACTTGTCGGAAGACTGGGTTTCCTCCACTTCCACCGGAGTAGGAGTACGCTGTGCCTTTGGCATTATTAGCCCTTTATCGTATTACCAATAAAGCCAGCCACAATAGCACAACGTAAGCACACACACTACTTAGCACTTATTTATTAAAATCGGTACGCAATTGCACAGCGCAAGCGACACGTTCGCTCACTCGCACGGACAACGAGAACATTTCTCATTCATCATCTTTGCATTCGCACTCTTGGCCCTTGATTTGAGATCCCTCCATGTCTGTAAGAAAGCATTAGCAGCATTATAACCTTAAACCTTAATCACAGTAATTATTATGACTGCCTCTGTGATCAGTCAGTCTAATACTCAGGTAGTGGACTGCTAACTCATAGATTGTGGGTTCAATCCCCATAGTAAATATTGTGATAGGGCTCTCCTTCCACCCATCAATCTTAGGATGTAATAATAATCGGTGAAAAGCAGGTGTACAAAGTGTCGACTGTGACTTGCTTCACAGTTTACACATGGAAACACCTCTGACACCCACTTGGGGATTCATGTTGTGACAATATAATGTTGTGTTCATTGTTATGATCAAACAAAGAAATTAATGTGAAACAAAAGTTGAAAATATTGTAAACAAATGGTATAAAATTAAAGAATAGTTTGTTATTATACATTGACAAATCACTCACAGTAAACCACCAATCCACAGTCTTGTTTGGGCCAAGGTTTGCCAGCTCTTTTGCCAATTTAGCCCACTTTTCATTCTGTTGAACCATATAATGACTAAAACATCTTTTTCTTGCATGTTACAGCGCTGCCTAAAAGTAAACATAGGATTATTGACACAAACCATTGACATCCAGCAGCCTTTCTATTGAGAAAAAGCTAATAGTGTAATCACTATGTGGTTAGAAACCAATTTAACCAGTGAACATGCCACTGTGATGTGAAATGCTATAACAGGATGATAAATATTGTAAGAGTTGGTTGGAATGAATTGAATATAGCACTTGAATCCTTGCTTGCTCGTTACAGCTATTTGCTGGTTTTTCAGCCAAAATAACTGACTTAGGACTGTTTATTACTTAACTAGAGAGTAGTCCCAAGATTTGAATGCTCTAAGGAAACATAAATAAGGATGAATCTAAAACTATTATAAACTATTCAATACTAGCTTTCACCCGCGGCTTCGCTCGCGTTAATTAAGAATTTGACAATCAATTCGGGTTGTACTCTGCTTGTTGTTTGGCCGTTGCAATCATGACCTGACCATGGGAAAAGCATGGCTTTTTCAAATGCACCCCTGCTACCTGCAATGTTTGCCCTTGCGCTTTATTAATTGTAATAGCAAAACTTAGTTTTATTGGAAACTGGAGTCTTTTAAATTGAAATGGTAGGTCACTGGGGATTATTGGGATTCGAGGTATAATAACACTTTCCCCTTTTGCCACACCAGTTAAAATAGTGACACCGACTATATTTTGTCCTAATTGTGTAATTCGAAGCCTCGTCCCATTACATAATCGGGGTGCATCTAAATTGCGCATAAGCATGACGGGCACACCTAATTTTAATTGAAGTTTGTGCGAGGGTACACCTGACGCCTCTAAAGAATTTAAAAATTCAGCGGGAAATGAAGTGCTCTGTTCTGGGTCCATCAAAATTGTTATTAGTATGTATTTTTAGGCTAAGGTATTTATCTATGGGTCTTTGTTACCTGAAATAAATGGTTTATTATTTATTATTATTAACGCCTCTATAGCTTTTTTGTGGGACATCGTACTTTCGTCCCAGACTAAAAGTTTACACTGTCGTAGCATCATACCTCGAGAGCTATTTTTGCTGAAATTGCAGATTGGTGACTCTTCCTGTGCAAGATTTAATGGCAGTTTTAGGACGGAATGTGCAGTGCGACCGCCGTTCAGTAGTGTAGCGGCTATACCGGAGGAAGCCACGGCAACAGCAATTTACTCGTCTTTTCTTATGATCGCCAATAATAAGTTTAACAAAAACGTTTTTCCGGTTCCTCCAGGGGCGTCGAGAAAAAAGAGTGCACCATTCCCAGACTTTACTTGACGTAACACCTGTTGAAAGACATGACTTGGTTCTGGAAGCAACCGAGGAACTAATTCGGCCACTTGCTGTTGCAACGCTGTGAAGTCGTAGTTTAATTCTCAAGCAATTTCATCGTTTAAGTCACTTTCACCTGATCGTCGAGGGCCAACCATTCCAAAATCATGCAGCTTCTTCCCCGTCATTGTCATAACTTTGTTTTCAATCTTTGTCAGCGCTTCGTTGTATATGTGATCATTAAAAGACATATCTGCATGTACTTGCTGCAATCGCCGCAATATGTCTTCGGCCATGTACTCTTTGTACTTATCCCACTGCACAGCTTCCTCCATAGTTTCGTCGCAGTGATTGTCATTCTCTAATAGACGTAGAGCTTCACATGCTTCTCTGTAAGTTCTGCACTCCTGACCGTTAACAATTTTAAGCTCCGTAAAGGTAGTTGGACCTGGAACATGATGCAATAACATGCGCAGACAAAATCATTCAAAGTTAGTTACATGGACGGTATATACACGACCAGAGCGAGCGTACGAGCGTCCGATGATTTTACCCCAGGCCAATCTTCAACAGGCGTACCTTGAACGCGGCGTTTCCACTCCCTTCTTGATGTGTTCCATGTATAATAACGGGGGACTTCAGAATACAATAATGTTTTTGCGAAAGGATCTGTCTGACAAAGCTCGAAAAAGGCGGTTAATGTGGTTTTAGGCGGTGATGAAATCCTTTCCTGGAAATTGCGTTCATTAAAGAAAACACGCTGTCCATTTTTTAAATGTACGGCAAGGTGAGTAACAGTCGGATGTCTTTCGTGTAAGGGTAAACTAAGAAGTCGCCTCGCTGCCTCATTACTACTGAAATATCGTCCTGCCTGATAGGTTTGTACTTCATTAAGTAACTGCGCTACACCATCATCACGTAGATTGAAAATCGCCTGATCACTCCCTTTATTAATATATTTACAAATATATTTAATGGCACGAACAGAGTTGCAGGCTTCTACATTAATGTGGGCATTAAATATTTTACATAGAATGTATGTAGAATACGGCACGACCCAGCTATTATCAAGAGTTCCAACCGCCCCACCGCGAGTCTGAATCGTTACCCTTCTACCATCTTCGGGTGCTCTTCGTCTGTATAAAGGGTAACCTTTGTCATTATGCACTGTTTCCTTCAGCAGCTCTCGGGGGTATTTATTTGTACATTTCCCACTTTTCATGCAAGGCGATGCTGGATTACGTGCTCCACAGGGGCCATGAACCATGTTTCTGGTTATGGTTTCGTGCAAATCCCTATCTTGTTCTGGATCCGGAATCTCGGCGCTTATAATGTTATCTATTTGGTTGGGACGCAGCTTTTCTTTTAACCAAATTAGAATGTGCACATGTGGAAGGCCTCGTTTTTGCCATTCAATGGAATACATGTGGCACTGGACGTTTCCAAACATTTTTCCCTTTGA
The DNA here is from genome assembly GCA_905147715.2 of Xestia xanthographa. Classification (NCBI taxonomy): domain Eukaryota; kingdom Metazoa; phylum Arthropoda; class Insecta; order Lepidoptera; family Noctuidae; genus Xestia; species Xestia xanthographa. Next base: position 4,230,130 of record OU570687.1, on the reverse strand, counting down.
AATAACATTCATTAGTTTTTGGACCTTTAAACGAAACACGCGGGCAACTAAGTCATGTCGATCAGTAGTTCTTTGCCCAGGCATAAGCTCTTCTGCTATTTCCTTCCATGAGGGATTGCAGGTGAAAGTCATGAATAGGCCTGGCCTGCCGTAAGTGCGTACATAGGCGAAAGCGTGTTGTGTATATTCATGCAGATAGCGGGGGCTGTTAATAATAGTAGAGGGAAGGATAACAATGCGGCCTAAATCGTTGGGGTTTATATTACCGTCTGTGCTAATCGCTTCTTGCAGTTGAATATAATTTTCAGCTCGTAGTTTTTTCTGGTTTAAAGAAATGTAACGAAGACGTTCGCTCTCAACTTTGACGTACATATCTACTAAAAAATGGTGGAACAGCTGCCTTGACCGTAGAAGAAGGTTACAATCATTTTCTCGGTTCATCATGTGATAGGCGTAAAAATCCATACAGGAAACTTTCTTATTGGGAACTGGCTGTTTTGTAGTGGGATTAATGAGTGGTATATCAAAATAGTATCCCGACTGTCCCTTGCTAAAAATTAATGGGTACTGTGAAGCATCGTAGAACTTATGAGTATCAGCTACGCGTGTCAATGTATTATCATGTGTTCGTAATACTATGTCTCGTGAAGAGAACTGGTCGTCACTCACTACGACAGCAACTTCATTAATTGTCGGTGCATTAAAACGCCTCTCATGTTCGCCACGCGGAGTTTGATCAGCGTGGATAACGACCTTATAATCTTCTTGAGGCCAGTTTTCTATTGCGGTTTTAAAGGTATTTATCAATATATTTTGGTTATGTAACATTCTTTGAATTTTTAATACCGTATCTCTGTCAAGTCCTTGACTGTCGAAATTTACGTGTATTGTACACATCTGCGTACCCCTCAGAGCATACAGGCGTGATGTTACGTCATGATGTTGTATAAACAATAAACATCCAAGTGATTGCAAAAATCACGACCGATTTACCGTCTAGTTTTGAAGAGTTCCATTGTATATCTCCGAAGACCAGCATCAGATCTTCACCAAATTGAAATGCAACCATCTCAGAAGTATACTCTTTCAAATAAAAAAATAATTTTGAAAATCACTCCACAAATGGAGGAGAAATCGGTGAACATACATGAAATTATACCACACGACTGAAGTAAAAATATTCATAAAATGAAAACTACTAGGCCAAGCTATATCAAATTTTTATGGGACCAAATGGCAACTATTCCGCATCAAACTAAAAAAGAATCACGTAAATCGGATCATAAATCTCAGCGTAATCGCTGTACATACATAAAAAAAAAAAAAAAAAACCGATCGAATTGAGAACCTCCTCCTTTTTGGAAGTCGGTTAAAAATAGCGAACTCCACAAAGAATAATTATATTCAAATAGAAAAGGAAATTTGGAAAATGGAAAAATTTATTGATCACACCAACATCAACATCGCAATACATAATTTTGTAGTTATCTATAATCTATTCTTACACAATTTCCAACTTTTATACAGTCGTCTGAATGAGATTGAAATCTCTGTCACATTCAGTAAATTAAAAATATTACATCAGTCTATAATAATCTCTGATAAATTGTTCGAATCATTAAAATCTATAGAAAAATCTGATAAAATGGTATACCCAGTTAGCTATGATAACCTCATTAAGCTGGAACAGTGTATTGAAATAAAAGCTTACTCGAAAGGAAGTCAAATAACGTTCATTTTAGAAATACCTATAATTAAAGATGAAATGTATGTATACTACAGAGCAATCCCAATACCAATTACCAACCATTTTAACCAAACCACAATCATAATTCCCAAATACCCCTACCTCTTAGTAAAAGGGTCCGAAGTAGTCTCGCTCTCCCAGCCTTGCAAAGAACTCTACGAGGCGAAGTTCCTGTGCTACGAGGACGAGTTCCAGCTGCTAATGGAAGATACCTGTATAACCGCATTAATGAGATTCTCTCATAACACGAGCTCCTGCAATCCTGTACCAGTTGAAATTCTCGACAAATGTCGAACTCGTGGATTTATTCTAAACTTGTACGATTGGTAGTTCATATTTCAGTAAAATTAATCACAGCATGAAAACAGCACATTTTAAACGTTTTAATAATAAATATTCATACACCACTATAGTGAGGTCAAAGTAATGACTTGAGTTTAAGTAATTATACTTATGCAAACATTTTTTTGCACTATACGAGAATTAAAACGATGTAAGAACCGTCAAAGAAAGTAATGCTAAAGGCCATGTTCACCGAAAAGATAACAGTCTGATTATCTAAAAACAGCTGTTTAGAACACATTTTCATGTTCACCAAAGCAAATCAACCGATTAAACACGCTAATCAACTGTTTTCTCTAACCCACCTCGGAGAGGTTGTTTAAAGTCCCGGTTACTAGTTAATCGGTGTATTTTGACGTTTGTAAATTGCAAATATAACAAATTTTAAGGTTACATCCAGATATTATTGTGAGAATTTAACATGCAGTTTGCTTTGAATTATATTTTGGAAGAGGATGACGTTTTGGACGAGTTTGAAATCGTTGAGACTTTTGCAAACTCCTCGTTTGTATTCCACCAGACGACACTACTTCACACTAAACTAGTGACAATTTATTTTTCGTCATACGTAAAATTAGCAATGCGCTTCTTATCCATTGTATTTAATTTAAAAACTATTTCAAACGAAAATTAACAAAACTTCAAACAACAGATTGATGGTTAAAGAACTGTCATCTCAGGTATAATGCAACCATTTTAAGATGTTTCGCATTTGTACGGTTCGGTTTTTACGTGTTAAGTTACCCACCTTATTTGACTGTATTATAATCATTCGGTCTTTCATTCCTAAAACGCATGGACTTATTATACAAACAGGACTGAGCACTCGTCCCGAAAAAACGTGCCAACAGAGATGGCAAATACCGAGGCTGTTTGTCTCTTTCTAACAGGGTGACCAAACAATTTTTAAAGGACTGACATTCAATACATTTGAATTTTAATGCAATATGCGTGCTTTGTATCACACAGACATGTTATTAGTTTTCAGTTTAAGGGCAGGTAGACCCAATTTTCCCAATTTTACATAGCTTTGATTCAATAGTAAACAAAGAAATAGTGATATTTTAAAGCCAAAAAAAAATAGATATTATAGTTGACTATATTTACTAAGATAATTTGTGGTTCAAAACATGATATCAAAAACTTCACTTGATGAAAAAAAAATCCGAACAGGAGCCTAATTCGAATATTTTTTTATGTTTTTCTTATTTTACTTGAAGAATATGAAAGTTTTACTTCCAAAAAAAATATCTAAGCAAAGTTAATAACATATAAAACAATTATTTGTGGTTAAATTTTGCAAAACGATTCAATCCTTTTAATAATAAATTATTATATAAGAAAACGGCTTGCGCACGTGGATTCAGTCGCCCGCCAGGCCTTGACGAGATAGGACCTATGTCCCTTTTGCTGGCGCACGGCTGTCCCGCCGATTTATCGAACGATTTATTTAAAGAACGTAGTGTAATTATAACAGTACAGTCTTTTTTAACTGACTTAAAAAAAGAAGGAGGTTTCACAATTTGACCGTTGGATAACTTCGTCGTTTATGAACCGATTTAGATGATTCTTTTTTTGTTGGAAAGAAGATATTAAAAAAGTAGTACCATGACCATGAAACTAGGATCTGATGATGGCATCTCAGAGAAATCGAGGGGAACCTTTGAACATCGTAGTGCGATTAGTGCGTTTGTTTTTTTGTTCATTGAGTGTTTTAGAGCACTATTATTTAAAGAAAGTCTGGACTTGATCTGATGATGGAACCCGAAGACAGTCGAGGGCACTCCTCAACGATTCACAATAATTACCTGGTGTTTGGGCTTGATTAATTTGTATTGATGAGAACTTTACACCTAAATGGGTTGTGGTCATCTTTAGGGGTCTGATGATAAAGACGAAGGACAGTCAAAGGAACTCCTCAACGTTTTACAGTAGCTACCTTGTGTTTAGATTTAATTCATTTCTATTGATGAGAACTTTGCACCCATATGGGTTATAAGTGCCATTAGTTACATTAAGTGCCATTGGTCTAATAATGGAGACCATAGACAGTCGAGGGAATTCCTCAACGAACGAGTTTACAATCTCACGAGATAGATTATAATCTAACGGTATTTACAATTTTACGGTGACACATACAACAAATAAAGCATGTGTCGCATCGTGAGATAAAAACAATGTAAGAAACCTAGTCAAATTGTTCACGACAAGTGTCTAAAACAGTGTTTTTATATAAGACTATATAAAAACACTGTTTTTAGAAAGAACGTTCGAGAAAGTACGCTATTGCCGTGTTTGTGATTCTTTGTCGAGTACTTTCTGTTATTATTAGTTTTAAAAGTAAGTAGGTACAAATTCCCTCGAGAATAGTCTCGTCACAGGTGCGCGTACGCAAACTACTTATAAAAAACATCGAGAAATGTTAATTTAATTTCGACCGTACGCCGAGGGCGTAAAGTACCTACTTCCTTCTTCCATTCGAGTTGTTTATCATCCTTTTGCTTATAGTTTCCTTTGTATTTTTTTGTTAATGTTTTTTGTTCATGCTTTTTGTATGAATTAAAAGATTGTCTAGCGATCAATACTGCACACCGCTAGAGGATTCGCGAATATTTTTTGTGTGTCTGCTAATAGTATGAAAGCTCAGCGCAGGCGCAAACTCAAAACTCAAACTCAAACTCAAAGCATTTATTTCAATTAGACCATTACGGCACTTTTGAAAGTCAAAAATACAAAAAAGAAAATCAAAGCTACAGTCCCAGTCACAAGGCATAATAACTTGAGAAAGTACTGTAGTTGCCCATTCCCTAGCGTAGATCTCTATGGAGAAGAATGGGCAAGAAACTCCATGGACACTCTTTTAAAATCAAAATATTGTTACAAAATCTTGGTTACATCATTAATTTTGAGATTATACATATATGTGAGAACGATGTAGAAAGACGTGCACACTAAGAGCATCCAGAGTGAAAGATTAGATTAAAAATGTATGAATAAAGTAATTAAAATGAACCTTGGCAGCTAAGAGATGACCAGTCCCAACTGACAGCGCCCGTTCACAGACATGACGCATGTACCGGCGCCATTCAACTCAACCATATTGAAGGGAACTAAATGACCCAACACACCCGCCACCATCAGCGAGACATTTAAGTGAGCATGACATTCTCTCAGTCACCAAGGCATATTCAAGTCAATGAAAGATAAATAAATGTAAATGGTGGCTGAACAGTACAAAGTACTCACACATGTGCTATGCAATTATATAATACTAAGAACTGGAATCTATACAATGCAAGTATATTTTTACAATCTTCTGCAGCTTCCACAATACATTAACATGGGAATCAATTCTTCATCTTCTTCTTTACGTGTCGATGGACTCAAATAATGCCCGACCAGTACAAACAATTAGTTTGCCCCCCCACCTATGGTTGTGGAGCAGGACCAGCATTTAGCCAAGCATTTTTATCATCAATGTAATCCCCCAACTTATAATATGCTTGCCTACATAGTGTGCGTTTTATACAAGATTTAAATTTCGTCTCATTCAGTTGAAGAATGTGGGGAGGTATTTTATTGTAACATTTCAAACAGTACCCCATGAAAGATGAATCCACTTTAGCAAGCCTGAAACCTGGCTGAACTAGTTGGTCCCTATTTCTAGTGTTATAGTGGTGTCTGTCCCCTCTCTTACTAAATAAATGCCGATTTTTTCTAACGTACATGATGTTTTTATAGATGTATTGACAAGGTACTGTCATGATATTAATTTCCTTAAACAGTTCTCTTAGAGAATCGCGTCTACGTAATTCATAAATGGCTCTGATGGCTCTTTTCTGCAGAATAAATATAGACTCGATGTCTGCAGCCCGTCCCCATAGTAAAATACCGTATGACATAATACTATGAAAATAACTAAAATAGACCAGCCTCGCGGTATCAACATCAGTAAATTGACGGATTTTTCTAACAGCATATGCTGCTGAGCTTAGCCGTCCTGCAAGAGATGTTAGATGAGGACCCCATTGTAACCTTGAGTCGAGCGTGATTCCCAAGAAAACCGTTTTATCGAAAAATTCTAGTTTCTCTTGATTCAATATTATGTCACAATCACTACTTTTGACATTTGGTAGAGCAAATCTAATGCATTTAGTTTTTTTCCCATTTAGTACTAAATTATTAGCGGTAAACCAATCGTGGACCTGCAGTAGGGCGTTATTTACGTCATCAAGATTAGTGGCACGTCTGTTTATTTTAAATATTAAAGAAGTATCGTCAGCAAACAACACCATATGCGGATGGTTGTTAAATAGATGGGGTAGGTCATTAATATATACTAAAAAGAGGAAGGGACCCAATATCGAACCTTGTGGTACACCCATTTTTACTTTTAAACCCATTGAGTTGACTCCATTTATTTGTACCTGCTGCTGTCTATCATTCAAATACGATTTTATTAAACTGAGCGCAAGTTTACCTAAACCGTAATGCTGAAGTTTCAAGATCAGGGTTTCGTGATTTACGCAATCAAATGCCTTCGAAAGGTCACAAAAGATTCCTATGGCATCTTGTGCCTCTTCCCACGCAGTATATATGTGTTTTAATAAAGTGACACCGGCGTCAGTTGTACAACGTCCTTTGGTGAAACCATACTGTTGCTCGTGTAATATTTTATTAGTGTTAAAATGGTTAAGCATTTGATTGAGCATTATCTTTTCAAACACCTTGCTGAAAACCGGCAACACGGATACGGGCCTATAGTTATTGGTGTCTTTACTGTCCCCGGATTTAAAAAGCGGTATTACCTTACTGAATTTCATTAGATCCGGGAAGACCCCTTGATCCACGCACAAATTAAATATTGAGGCTAAATACGGCGCTACAGTCTCAATAATTGAGGTACAAGCTTTGATAGACATACCCCATAGATCTTCCGTTAATTTGATCTTGATTTGCTTAAAACCTTTTATGACTGTTATGGGGTTTATATGCTGAAATTTAAATTCATTTGGACAGGCTGAAACGTTCGCTTTCAATAAATCAATAGAGAGCAAGGGAGAGGAATTTAAGGCTTCTGTAGTTTTAAGTGGGATACTAGTAAAGAAATTTACAAATTCTTGAGCAACTTCATTGTTGGAGCTCACAAAGCCACGCGATGTCTCTAGTGTGAAGTCATTACCTTGTTTTTTATTTCTATTTGTTTCACTGTTGATGATTTTCCAAACCGTTTTTATTTTGTTGTCGGCTGATTTAATCTTGTTGCTAATGAATAAGGATTTGGCTACCTTGCAAGTGTTTTTAAAAATTTTCGAGTAAGTAGCAACATATTTATTAAAAGCTTCAGTGTTGATGTAAGGCTTAAGGCCGTACAGCTCAAACAATCGTTCCCTACTTTTCCGAATACCCTGTGTTGCCCAGTCACTGAAAATAAACTTTGGGCCAATAGTTTTAGATTTCTTTTTTAAAGTATTATTAAATTCGGTGTGCACTACCGAAAATAATTCTTCATAAAATACATTTGCATTGTTTCTAATATGACCCGGTATACTTAACTTGCTAATTAAATTATTATTAAATTTGTCTAGATTGCTGGGTGTTATTTGTCTAGTTTGTATCTGAATTCTTTGTAATTGTCTATTGTACGCGAAAGTAACCGTCTGACCACTATGATCTGAAGGCAGGTAATTTACGATGGATTTATTTATGTAATCGCAGCAACAAAAAACATTATCGATACATGTAGCAGTATTTGTCGTAATTCGAGTTGGTTCTGAAAACACATTTGACAAGTTAAATGATTTAAAGAGACTTAAGAATCTACTGCTATTCACATTATTCTCTATGATATTGACATTAAAGTCACCACAGATAATTATTGGTTTATTACCAGTTACAAGTTTTGCCAAAGCATCTTCCATTACTGACTCAAAGATAGAATATTTCAGGTAATTAGGGGGTCTGTAAACGCACACTATTACATGCTTATCTAGCTCAACACAAGACAATTCAATGCTATGTTCAACCGATAGATCGACTATATCATTACGAGACTTAGATTTAATACAATTTTTTACTAGGATTAATGAACCCCCACGCATCTTAGATTTTCGGTTAAAGCAACTGCTCACATTGTAATTCTCATAATTTATTTGCATTACTTCATAATCTTTCATCCAGTGTTCAGTAAAACCGATAATATCAAACTTAGTTTTTTCTAAAAATAGTTCTATTTCTAGTTCTTTGGAAGAAAGTCCCTGAATATTCTGGTGAAACAATTTTAATGAATTCTGCTCAGCCCCTTTTTTACAGTTATTTGATTGAGAGCTAGAAGATACCTCGAAGTTGACGAGATTAACTAAATTGTCACTCGTACCTTCTATTGTCTTATTGACTAGTTTAAATCTAAGTTAATACTATTTGTATAATTACAATTAGTATAATTACTAATTTCCGTAGACCTATTTACAAAAAACTGCGACATACCACATATGTCTGAGTTTATATTAAAAGCTAATAGCCGAGCTATTTGACGTCTAAAACTAATAGGCAAGTACGCATGGTTTCTGGTTGACTTCAATTTCTGAACGAAACTGTTAGTGTCGAAAAATGTCAACCTGTCACTATAATGACTAACTAGAAAATGCAAATGATTATTTATGGCATGGATAAAATGGTTTTGCTTGCTAGACAATTTCTTAAAGTACGGGAAGGAGCACAGAATTACTCTCTTACAATTTAGTTTTAATAGTTGAGTGACATTGTCCGTGATATCATCAAGTTTAACGTTAGAACTGTTACCTACAAGTACAGTTATAATGGTATTAGGATCAAATTCCTTCCGAGTTATTGATGTTATTATCTGGTTGTAAGAAGCCTGAGGAGTACAATAATTTAGAGAAGAATGACTCAGATTGTTACTAATTAACTTGCCTAACCCTTTTCCTATACTATCTGAGAACAAAATGGAGCAGCAACTGTGTGTATTACAAGAAGGGGGAGAATTACTATCTATTTGACCTACCTGTGATGAACCTTGTACAATATCTGGTGAATTTTGAATGGAGATACAGTCCGGAACACTGCTCAGCCGGGTCGGGTTCTCCGTTACCTCGGGTAGGAGAGTGTCCGGGCTGGATTCACTTTGTGATGTACATTGAGTGTTGTTGAAGGTCATCGTGTCTACACAGTCTGCATTACTATTATTGCTATCAACTAATTCGTTTCCAGCAAGGATATGTTCCTTAATTTGTTTTTGAGAATTTACATACATAGAATAACATGACTTTAGTTGACGCTCTAAAACTTGAATTTCAGACTGTAAGTTTTGAGTGTCTATTTCATAAAACTTCTTACTATCCTCTAATTTAATTTGATAATTATTCAACTTTTTTATGAGGAAAACACGTTCTTTTATTAGTTGAATATTTTTGGAACTGTGTTTTTGTTGTTTTTTAAATTTCTTGCATTTTTTTATAATTCTATTTAGTTTTGCATATTTCTTTATTTTATTCTGGCTTACTTTATAACTACTACAATTATATTTCAGAATAGAATCTTCAGTAAGATCTATTGTTGTTAAGAAATGTGGGTTGCAATTTGAATTTAATAATTGATTATATAGGTGATCAGTTTCCCTAACCTGAGAAAGAGAATGTATTCTCTTTCTTTCTGAAACTCAATAATTTGTTTGTTGGCATGAAGCAGTTCAACTTCTAAGTCCCTAACCTTACATAAAGCCATTTCATAATGGTTACTGCAGTCGTTGAAACCATCTGTGACCACCCGCAGATTGTCCCGTTCCTCAACAACATCCATGTATTGTTGGTGCAGGTCCACTAGCTCCCGTTTCAGGCTTGTGTTTTTGTGAACGACCTTCTCGATTTCAACCTCATGTTCCTCTCTATCCAATAACAGCTGTTGACATTTGCTGTTTGCTTCCTTAAGTTCATCAAGAGCCGTTCTCAACTTAGCCTGTAACTCCTGGGTAGTTGCCTTACGGGTCATCACAGGCATGGTTTCAGGGAATAGAACTGAAAGTAGAAGTACAAAGAATGGTGTGAACTAATTGGATGGACAAAATTAGGAAAGCTAGAAATGAAAGAAGAAAATGAGAATAGACTGGAATATGTGATTAATAAATTGGTAACTGTGGTAGGCTTATGAGTCTTACACAAAATACTTTAATAAGATTATTAAATTAAGTTAACCCGTATGCTCCCGGCCGTGCCTCCAGAGGCACGGTGCATTGTTATTTTAATTGTGTCTGTAATTGCGGGTATTGAAGTGCTACACTTTAAATGGATTTCATGTCTTTAACTTTTTTATGAAGTGGGTAGGACTCTTGGTTTAAAATTATTGGACTTATTTGAATAATAATGCCAAAAATTATTAAACAATGACCAACGTACTTTTTTGTTGTGTATTTAGTTAATTAAAATATAGATAGCAAGTACATTTACTTATTACAAACTACACAACTACATAACTAACAAGTGCTAACTGACACAGAACCTAACTTCAACTACAAAAGAGTGCCAGATTAGTCAGAATAATGAACTTAGTGCTACAGAGCTTTTAATTGGTTAATATGAGCTACTTATTAGACATTAAAAGGAAACAATTATACTCCCCAGATAGATCCGCAGGTACATCAGCTGTTCGTGTTATAGGTTACCGGTTGAGTTAGGAAACCAAACACTACGTGTTACAGTATATTTTTCCGTGAAAACAATAATCTTGGGTATTAATACACTTATTAGACATTTAATTATAATAATACAAGTTTTTTACACTAAAATATTAATTAAAACTAATTTAAAATTACGGAGCTAAATTTTGACATGTCACTCAACCAGTGTTGCCCAGTAAGACCAACCGTTTAGTTAGTTTTGTTTTCGACATTGGAACAGTCAGTTTTGTTTTCGATATTCAAGCAGTCAGTTTCGTTTCGATATCCGAATAGTTAACAGTTCTTTCCGATTATAGTTTCAGCTCAGTTTTTCCAGTATTGTCTGCTTGTAGTGTCTTACCATAGTCAAATAGTGTTTCATTTCTTCTCCATCTACAATAATAGTGCAGTATTTTCCAAACCCACCTCTCCGTTCCACGAAGCTAACGTTTACACCCGGAACTTTCGGTACAGGGCGGTTAGTAGCTCAGATTTGGTTCCGTTATAGTTTTTGAATTTCCAAACACGAGTCCACCCGCCTGGTACACAAATCATTGAATAAATTACGACTTGCAGCAATTTGCATTTACAATATCTATTCAAATTAATTTATTACATTTAAATGTTAGGTTTTCGCAATTACTACATATTATAATAAATCAAGCTGACAATTTAATAAAATAAGTTGACCTACTGCCTACACGACACGCTTACCTATACTGTGACACTTCGCTCAGCTTTGGGTTTCAAGTCGGCGACGCGTGTGCACGACTCGTTTCGCGTAAAGGGTGGTAGCGTTAAATACCTACTTTGCTTGGCGTAGACGGCCTTAAGTACAATATTTCCAGCTAATATTATCGATTCATATTTCAGTTACGTGAACGATACTTATTTATCATGCCTCCCTACCGCCTTAATCAGTGCTAGGATCAAATTCGCTTTTTTGATACCATATCGCTAGCTAAGTGTTCTGGCCAGCGACATGGTATCAAAACGCGTCATATGAATACCTAGGTCATAATCATAACTAGTTAATCTGCGAAATAAGTAAGACCCTATGTGACATGGCCGAGTCAATTGAACCAAAGATGTCACTTTGGCTGCTGAAAAATCAACACAGCTAAATGTAAAGGCTAGGCCATCAATTAAACGGTTAGTTAGCTGCAACATGAACGTAATATTAGTAGGTAATTATAGTATTTAATCACAAATAAACAAAGCTATTAATTGTGGTCTTAAGTTAACAAAACGTCTGTAGCATGGTCACTCTAGTCATGTGAGTAAACAAAATCTTTATTATTGCTTACCTGTGACGTTTCACAGGTAAGCAATAATAAAGATTTTGTATATGCCATATCCACCATAGGATTCACTTTTGCACGATTTTACGCAACACTTTTTGACCATTTTGGCAAAAAAATGCTAAAATAACGTAGTATAATATACTGGTCGCCTTCACAAAACAATATTCAACGTCAACAAGAAAAGTCGTCATGACACATAACAGGGTTACCATAGTAGTTTTTACGAAACTTCTAAAGCCGTCATTATAAAGAAGGTTTTTATACCGATCAAATAGTTTATATCTAAGTCGCGAAGGTAGCAATTAAGAAAATAATTACTTTATTAATACTCATTCTTGGTTACAAGGCTAAGAAACTCACTTATTTATTTTTTCTTTTTTCACCAATCTTAACATTTTTATCTCCTGGCAATTGAGAAAACGTGACAAACGGCCTCGGTACCGGCTATCTCTCTCAGCACGTTTTGCCTCGGCTACCACAATGTATATAAAATAAACCCAAAATCTAACTATATAAGGTTCATTTTTCAATAACGCGATTTTTCTAGTGCTCAGTCCTGTTTGTTTAATAAGTCCATGCTAAAACGCTCAAGTAATTACTTTTACTCAAATAATCACTTCGACTTGTATATAGATACGGGTGTAAGAGATATACTGACACAAAGGCATAATAAGGCATTTTGAAATTGACACTAATAAGTACTAATTACATAATAATATTTAATTTGTATATTATTATTACAATATTATTTCAAATACTGATGGTATAAAGATTACCGAAAATGGCAGCTTTCTGTGCCCTTTTTATGACTGGCCAATGAAACTTTAAATCAATAAATGGCTCAGAATTAGCTAGCAAAATTCTGAATCCACGTATCCATGTCTAAATTAGATCATTTGCATCATCTGCCTGACATTTCCCAACTTAGTTGGGGTCGGCTTCCAGTCTAACCAGATGCAGCTGAATACCAGTATTTTACATGGAGTGACTGCCTATCTGACCTCCACAAACCAGTTAGTACTGGGTAATAAGATACCCAGCGTATTTCAGCTTTCGGCTTAACGTGGTTTGCGTGGCGCAAACTCTTTTATAATTTCGCTAGCTAATTTGAAATGACCTTGCATCTTGAGGTGAAAAAATTAACATTAAATAATCTTAAAGACGTGTATTTTTTTCAAGAAATTGGCTTACATTGGCCGACCATTGTGCAAAGGCACATAGGAAGGAATGTAGTAAGTTAATAAGTCACTAATTTGTGCGCTTACACGAGGTTTTCTTCGTCTCCATCATTTTGTGGTAACTCTGAAAGGAAAAATAAATGAATTAAATTTCATTTACATTTCGCTAGTTATGTTTGTCCCATTTAATAGGGGGCGGGCCTATTGCCATCATCCCGGCAAAAGTCAACACTCCGTGGCTGCAAAGTTTTTTTTTTTTGCCTGCTTCGGTGACGACGACCGTCTTGAGGCACCAAATGTAGCCCGCCCAATGTCATTTTAATTGAAAATTTACTTATGAAAAAACCCAATGGCACTTGGTCCGACCCGGAAATCGAACCGAAGACTGAAAACGTACACGTAAAAGACGTGTGGCAAGTGTGTGTGCAATTCTTTTTTTAAGTTTTTTTTTTCTATTTCCCCCCTCCACCCTCAGACCCCCCCCAGTCGTAGCACTGCTACGGGTTGTGCTCCGCGCACGCCTATGTGGTGCTACGCCGTAGCGAATCGGCTGCGACTGCTACGAGAAGCGTACGTGACGGTCACGAGAGTTCCCATGATTTTTGTTCAACCAAAAAATGCTCAACGCGCCTAAAGAAGTTTTCACTTCAATAACTCATACTCAGCAGTCTCTCACACCACCTCTGCGTACCCTACGTGTATTACAGGAGTGATGTCATGATGCTACGCTATGATAAGTAGGTCCTTACCTCCTCAGCCATCTGGTACAGCAGACGCGCAGTCTCCGGGCCGGTCTGCTCCACTAGCGTCTTGAATATGCCGTCGCCGCTGTCCGGCTCTGATGCTTCAGATCTGCAACAAGTCATACATCTTCTATCTAAATATATAAAAGAAGAAACTGACTGACTGACTGACTGACTGACTGACTGACTGACTGACTCATCTATCAACGCACAGCCCAAACCGCTGGGTCTACAGATTCCAAATTTGGCAAGTAGGTTCCTTATGTGGTCTAGGGGTGCACTAAGAAAGGATTTTTCAAAATTCATCCCCTAAAGGGGTTAAACGGGGCTCCAAAGTTTGTATGGGAAAACAAGATTAGTTAGACTATTTTATTCGAAACTTCACAGGAGTGCTCCTATTGATAAATGAGTAGAAACGGGTTTCAGGTTTTTTTCAGAATTCAACCCCTAAGAGGGGCAAATGGGGTGGCAAAGTATAAAAATCAATGCACAGCCCAAACCGCTGAGTCTAGAGATTCCAAATTTGGCACAAAGGTTCTTTATGAAGTTTAGGGGTGCATTAAGAAAGGATTTTTCAAAATTCACCCCCTTAGGGGTTGGAACGGGAGTCCAAAGATTACGAAGGGAAATAAGATTAGTTAGACTACTTTATTCAAAACTTAACAGGAGTACTCCAATTCAACCCCTAAAGGGGAAAATGGGGTAACAAAGCCTGAAATTCAACATTGTTATTATTTTTATGGTTAATTGGGTCGGGTGTATTACAAAAACAACGATTTTAAGATTGAATGTGGCAGACCTGAAATACTACCATTCCCTGTTGGGATGCGATGGGGTTGAAATGTCTAAAAATCAATATGGGTGTCGATACCGAGATTATCAGGGGCGCTGATTACGAAAATGGCATTTATTTTTAGTTCCAGATGATAATGATCGTGATTACGATGATGATGATTGTGATTATGATGATTGTGATAACGATGATAATGATTGTGATTACAATGATAATAAGTGTGATAACGATGATGGTGATTGTGATAGTGATTGTGATTGTAATGGTGATTGTGACAGTGACGGTGATTGTGATAGTGTCGCTGATTGTGATGGTGATAGCGATGGTTGTGATAACGAGGACGGAGATTGTGATGATGATGATTGTGATTAAGATGATAATGATTGTGATTACGATGATAATGATTGTGATTACGATGATAATGATTGTGATAACGATGATGGTGATTGTGATAGTGATTTTGATGGTGATTGTGATGATGATGGTGACTGTGATGGTGATTGTGAAAGTGGCAGTGATTGTGATAGTGATAGCGATGGTGATTGTGATTGTGACAGTGATGGTGATTGTTATAATGATGTAGATTATTGTGATTACTATGATAATGATTGTGATAACGAGGGTAGTGATTGTGATGGTGATTGTGATGGTGATGGTGATTGTGATGGTTATGGTGATTGTGATTTTGATTGTGATAGTGTTGGTGATTGTGATAATGATGGTGATTGTGATAATGATTGTGGTTGAGATAGTGATGGCGATTGTGATCATGATGATTGTGATTAAGATGATAGTGATTGGGATTACGATGATAATGATTGTGATTACGATTATAATGATTGTGATGACGAGGATGGAGATTGTGATGATGTTGATTGTGAATATGATGATAATGGTTGTGATTACGATGATAGTGATTGTGATAACGATGATGGTGATTGTGATACTGATTTTGATGGTGATTGTGAGGGTGATGGTGATTGTGAAAGTGGCAGTGATTGTGATGGTGATAGCGATGGTGATTGTGATTGTGACAGTGATGGTGATTGTTATAATGATGTAGATTATTGTGATTACTATGATAATGATTGTGATAACGAGGGTAGTGATTGTGATGGTGATTGTGATGGTGATGGTGATTGTGATGGTTATGGTGATTGTGATTTTGATTGTGATAGTGTTGGTGATTGTGATTATGATGGTGATTGTGATAATGATTGTGGTTGAGATAGTGATGGCGTTTGTGATCATGATGATTGTGATTAAGATGATAGTGATTGGGATTACGATGATAATGATTGTGATTACGATTATAATGATTGTGATGACGAGGATGGAGATTGTGATGATGTTGATTGTGAATATGATGATAATGGTTGTGATTACGATGATAGTGATTGTGATAATGATGATAGCGATTGTGATTACAATGATAATGATTGTGATAACGATGATGGTGATTGTGATACTGATTTTGATGGTGATTGTGAGGGTGATGGTGATTGTGATTGTTATGGTGGTTGTGATGGTGATTGTGATAATGATTGTGGTAATTATGGTGGTTGTGTTAATGATGATAATTGGTGATAATGATGGTGACTGTGATAGTGATGGTGATGGAGATTGTGATGGTGATTGTGATTGTGATAGTGATTGTGATGGTAATTGTGATGGTGATTGAGATGGCGATTGTCATGGTCATGGTGATTGTGGTGATGGTGATTGTGGTGGTGATTGTGGTGGTGATTGTGATGGTGATTGTGATGGTGATTGTGATGGTGATTGTGATGGTGATTGTGATGGTGATTGTGATGGTGATTGTGATGGTGATTGTGATGGTGATTGTGATGGTGATTGTGATGGTGATTGTGATGGTGATTGTGATGGTGATTGTGATGGTGATTGTGATGGTGATTGTGATGGTGATTGTGATGGTGATTGTGATGGTGATTGTGATGGTGATTGTGATGGTGATTGTGATGTTGATTGTGATGTTGATTGTGATGGTGATTGTGATGGTGATTGTGATGGTGATTGTGATGGTGATTGTGATGGTTATTGTGATGGTGATTGTGATGGTGATTGTGATAGTGATGGTGATTGTGATTGTTATGGTGATTGTAATGGTGATTGTGATGGTGATTGTGATGGTGATTGAGATAGTGATGGTGATGGTGAGTGTGATAATGACTGTGATTACGATGATAATTATTGTGATAACGATGATGGTGATTGTGATAGTTAATTTGATGGTGATTGTGATGGTGATGGTGATGGTGATTGTGATAGCGATAGTGATAGGGATTGTGATGGTGATTGTGATTGTGATAATGATGGTGATTGTGATTGTTATGGTGGTTGTGATGGAGATTGTGATAATGATTGTGGTAATTATGGTGGTTGTGTTAATGATGATAATTGGTGATAATGATGGTGACTGTGATAGTGATGGTGATGGGGATTGTGATGGTGATTGTGATTGTGATAGTGATAGTGATGGAGATTGTGATAATGATGGCGGTTGTGATAGTGATGGTGATTGATATCCCTTTAGTATGATCCAGTGGGACAGTTACCGAACTTCACGCGGGCGAAGCCGCGGGCAACAGCTAGTCTAAATATATAAAAGAAGAAACTGACTGACTGACTCATCTATCAACGCACAGCCCAAACCGCTGGGTCTACAGATTCCAAATTTGGCAAGTAGGTTCCTTATGTGGTCTAGGGGTGCACTAAGAAAGGATTTTTCAAAATTCACCCCCTAAGTGGGTTAAACGGGGCTCCAAAGTTTGTATGGGGAAACAAGATTAGTTAGACTATTTTATTCGAAACTTCACAGGAGTGCTCCTATTGATAAATGAGTAGAAACAGGTTTCAGGTTTTTTCAGAATTCAACCCCTAAGAGGGGGAAATGGGGTGAAAATGTCTAAAAATCAATGCACAGCCCAAACCCCTGAGTCTAGAGATTCCAAGTTTGGCAAAAAGGTTCCTTATGTTGTCTAGGGGTGCACTAAGAAAGGATTTTTCAAAATGCATCCCCTAAGGGGGTTAAACGGGGCTCCAAAGTTTGTATGGGGAAGCAAGATTAGTTAGACTATTTTATTCGAAACTTCACAGGAGTGCTCCTATTGATAAATGAGTAGAAACGGGTTTCACTTTTTTTCAGAATTCAACCCTTAAGAGGGGGAAATGGGGTGACAAAGTCTAAATATCAATGCACAGCCCAAACCCCTGAGTCTAGAGATTCCAAGTTTGGCAAGAAGGTTCCTTATGTTGTCTAAGGGTGCACTAAGAAAGGATTTTTCAAAATGCATCCCCTAAGGGGGTTAAACGGGGCTCCAAAGTTTGTATGGGGAAGCAAGATTAGTTAGACTATTTTATTCGAAACTTCACAGGAGTGCTTCTATTAATAAATGAGTAGAAACGGGTTTCAGGTTTTTTCAGAATTCAACCCCTAAGAGGGGGAACTGGGGTGGCAAAGTATAAAAATCAATGCACAGCCCAAACCACTGAGTCTAGAGATTCCAAATTTGGCACATAGGTTCTTTATGGGGTTTAGGGGTGCATTAAGAAAGGATTTTTCAAAATTAACCCCCTCTAAGGGGTTGAAACGGGGGTCCAAAGATTACATGGGGAAATAAGATTAGTTAGATTAGTTTATTCGAAACTTAACAGGAGTACTCCTATCGATAAATGAGTTAACATTTGTGTTTCAGGTTTTTTCAGAATTCAACCCCTAAAGGGAGAAATGGGGTAACAAAGCCTGAAATTCAACATAGGTATTGTCTGTATGGTGAATTGGGTCGGATGTATTACAAAAACAACGATTTTAAGATTTGATGTGGCGGACCTGAATTACCATCATTCCCTGTTGGAGTGCGATGGGGTGGAAATGTCTAAAAATCAATATGGGTGTTGAAACCGAGATTATCAGGGGTGCTGATGTCGAAAATGGCATTTATTTTGAGATCCAGAAGATGGCGGATTCAAATTCTATACAGGGTTATTGTTGATTTATTGTGATGATTGTGATAACGATGATGATGATTGTTATAATGATGATGATGATGATGATTGTGATTACGATGATAATAATTGTGATTAAGATGATGATTGTGATTAAGATGATGATTGTGATAATGATCATGATGATTGTGATAATGATCATGATGATTGTGATGATGATTTTGATTACGATGATAATGAGTTTGATAACGATGATGGTGATTGTGATAGTGATTGTGATAGTGATGGCGATTGTGATAGTGACAGTGATAGTGATGGTGATTGTGATGGTGATAGCGATGGTTGTGATAACGAGGATGAAGATTGTGATGATGATGATTATGATTACGATGATAATGATTGTGATAACGAAGATGGTGATTGTGATAGTGATTTTGATGGTGATTGTGATGCTGATGGTGATAGTGACAGTGATAGTGATGGTGATTGTGATGGTGATAGCGATGGTTGTGATAACGAGGATGAAGATTGTGATGATGATGATTATGATTACGATGATAATGATTGTGATAACGTGGATGGTGATTGTGATAGTGATTTTGATGGTGACGGTGATTGTGATGGTGATAACGATGGTGTTCGTGATTGTGACAGTGATGGTGATTGTAATAATGATGAAGATGATTGTGATTAAGATGATAATGATTGTGTTAACGAGGTTAGTGATTGTGATAATGATTGTAATAACGAGGTAAGTGATTGTGATAATGATTGTGATAACGAGGTTAGTGATTGTGATAATGATTGTAATGGTGATAGTGATAGTAATGGTGATTGTGTTAATGATTATGATAGTGATTGTGATAGTGATTGTAATAGTGATTGTGATAGTGATTATGATCGAGATTGTGATGGTGATTGTGATGGTGATTGTGATGGTGATAGTGATGGTGATTGTGATTGTGATTACGATGATAATGATTGTGATTACGGTGATGGTAATTGTGATAGTGACGGTGATTGTGATGGTGATAGCGATGGTGATGGGGAATGTGACGGTGATTGTGATTGTGATGGTGATTGTGATGATGATTGTGATAATGATTGTGATAATAATGGTGGTTGTAATAGTGATGGTGATTGTGATAATGATAGTGTTTGTAATAGTGATGGTAGTTTTGATAGTGAAGGTGATTGTGATGATAATAATAAATTGTGATTACGGTGATAGTGGTTGTGATTACGATGATAATGATTGTTAAAATGATGATAGTGATTGTGATCGTGATAGCGATTGAGATTGTGATGATGATTGTGATGGTGATTGTGATGGTGATTGTGATGGTGATAGTGATTGTGATGGTGATTGTGATAGTAATGGAGATTGTGATTGTGATAACTATGATAACGATTATGTTTACGATGATAATTATTGTGATTACGATGATGATGATTGTGATTATGGTGATGGTGATTGTGATTACGATGATGATGATTAAGATAATGATTTTGATGGTGATCGTGATTGTGACAGTGATGGTGATAATGATGAAGGTGATTGTGATTACGATGATAATGATTGTGATAGTGATAGTGATGGTGATTGTGATAATGATTGTGGTTGTGGTAGTGATGGCGATTGTGATCATGATGATTGTTATTAAGATGAAAATGATTGAGATTACGATGATAATGATTGTGTTGACGATGATGGAGATTGTGATGATGATGGTAATAACGATGATAATGATTGTGATAACGATGATAATGATTGTGATTACGATGATGATTATTGTGATTACGATGATGATGAATGTGATAACGATGATGCTGATTAAGATAGTGATTAATATAGTGATTTTGATGGTGATGATGATTGTGATAGTGATTGTGATTGTGACGGTGATTGTGATGGTGATAGCGATGGTGATGGTGATTGTGACAGTGATGGTGATGATGATTAAGGTGATTGTGATTGCGATGATAATGATTGTGATTACGATGATGGTGATTGTGATAGTGATTTTGATGGTGATGGTGATTGTGATAGTGACGGTGATGGTGATTGTGATGGGGATTGTGATGGTGATTGTGATTGTGATAATGATTCTGATAATTATGGTGGTTGTGATAGTGATGGTGATTGTGATAATGATGGTGACTGTGATAGTGATGGTGATTGTGATAATGATTGTGATAATGATGGTGGTTGTGATAGTGATGGTGATTGTTATAATGATTGTGATAATGATGGTGGTTGTAATAGTGATGGTGGTTGTGATAGTGTGATGATAATAATAAATTGTGATGATTATGAAATTTGGCACATAGATAGTTTATAACCTGGATTAAGATAGTGATTAAGATAGTGATTTTGTGGGACACTATTTATCCCTTTAGTATGATTCAGTGGGACAGTTACCGAACTGCATGCGGGCGAAGCCGCGGGCAACAGCTAGTAAATATATAAAAGAAGAAACTGAC
The DNA here is from genome assembly GCA_905147715.2 of Xestia xanthographa. Classification (NCBI taxonomy): domain Eukaryota; kingdom Metazoa; phylum Arthropoda; class Insecta; order Lepidoptera; family Noctuidae; genus Xestia; species Xestia xanthographa. Next base: position 4,208,902 of record OU570687.1, on the reverse strand, counting down.
TGACTGATTGACTGACTGACTGACTGACTCATCTATCAACGCACAGCCTAAACCGCTGGGTCTACAGATTCCAAATTTGGCAAGTAGGTTTCGTATGTGGTTTGAGGGTGCACTAAGAAAGGATTTTTCTAAATTCACCCCCTAAGGGGGTTAAACGGGGCTCCAAAGTTTGTATGGGAAAAACAAGATTAGTTAGACTATTTTATTCGAAACTTCATAGGAGTGCTCCTATTGATAAATGAGTGGAAACGGGTTTCAGGTTTTTTCAGAATTCAACCCCTAAGAGGGGGAAATGGGGTGGCAAAGTATAAAAATCAATGCACAGCCAAAACCGCTGAGTCTAGAGATTCCAAATTTGGCAAGTAGGTTCCTTATGTGGTCTAGGGGTGCACTAAGAAAGGATTTTTCAAAATTCACCCCCTATGTGGGTTAAACGGGGCTCCAAAGTTTGTATGGGGAAACAAGATTAGTTAGACTATTTTGTTCGAAACTTCACAGGAGTGCTCCTATTGATTAATGAGTAGAAACGGGTTTCAGTTTTTTTCAGAATTCAACCCCTAAGAGGGGGAAATGGGGTGGCAAAGTATAAAAATCAATGCACAGCCAAAACCGCTGAGTCTAGAGATTCCAAATTTGGCAAGTAGGTTCCTTATGTGGTCTAGAGGTACATTAAGAAAGGATTTTTCAAAATTCACCCCCTATGGGGGTTAAACGGGGCTCCAAAGTTTGTATGAGGAAACAAGATTAGTTAGACTATTTTATTCGAAACTTCACAGGAGTGCTCCTATTGATAAATGAGTAGAAACGGGTTTCAGGTTTTTTCAGAATTCAACGCCTAAGAGGGGGAAATGGGGTGGCTGTTGGCGCGTTTACGCCTTGTGCTCAGTTACAGGAGCAAAGAGTAGAGTAGAAGAGAAATAAAAATACGTGGACTGTTTGATCTGGTGTAATCCAGGATACAATATTTACAAGCAGTGTCTTCGTCGTGGTAAAATTTAGAAGTGAGGCTATGGTCGACGCGCGCGACCGCGCTCACGCTGCCGCCGCCCGCACGCCCCTCAGCCGCCGCCGACGCCCGATGCTGCTGCCGCAGCCCGCGCGCCCTCTCAGCCACCGCGCGCCTCCAGCCGGTCGTCGGCATGCCATGCATAGACATGCTCCCCAGGTTGAAGTGGACTTCAAAGAGAAAGCGGGCAGATATTGTTGAAGCCGCGCCGAATCGTCCCTCTCTTAGTCTTCAGATCGGTGACTCTCGTGACGCCGTCGCTGCCAGGATACACCTGGACGACGCGCCCCAGCAACCAGCAAAGCGGCGGGAGCGCCTTGTCCATTACAAGAACAAGCGTACCCAACGCTATGTCGCCGTTGGTAGAGGCCGGCCACTTCGTTTTTTGCTGGAGGTTAGAAATGTACTCTGTGTTAAATCTGTTCCAAAAATGTTGTCTGATGCTCTCGACACGTTGGTAGCGCTCCAAACGATTGATGTTGGCATCCGTGACCTGTGGATTTGGAACCGACATTAGTGAGCGTCCAATAAGGAAGTGCGAAGGAGTAAGGGCAGAGAGGTCTTCTAGAGGGTTAGTGGATAGAGGAGTGAGGGGTCTAGAGTTTAATATTGCCTCTATTTGAGTAAGGCACGTAGCCATTTCCTCATAAGTAAAGTGAGTGAGCTGCAAGAGTCGGTTTAAATGCAATTTTGTTGACCGAACCGCAGCCTCAGCAAGGCCGTTAAAATGTGGAGAGTACGCTGGTGCAAACCTGAATTGTATTCCCTCCTGAGCTATTTCGCTTGCAACATCAGAGTCCTGTAAAAATTTAGTCAACTCGTTACATGCTCCGACAAAGTTTGTGCCATTATCGGACAAGATCGTACGTGGCCTGCCACGACGTGCGACAAAACGATTTAAAGCAGCCCTGTAGGCCTCCTTAGAGAAGTCCGTGACAAGCTCGAGATGCGCAGCCTTGGTAGCCATGCATACAAAAATGCACAGGTAGGACTTTATCAATCTAGATCCCCGACCTTTCCGGTCAGATATCAGTATAGGCCCAGCATAGTCGACGCTTCTATTAATAAAAGGAAACTCTAAAGTGCTTCTAGTGTCTGGTAATTGTCCCATGATTGGCTGCACATTTTGAGCTTTATGTCTGAAACATTTCATGCATTTGTTTACTGTTAACTTAGCAAGATTTCTGCCCCCCAAGGGCCAATAAGTTTGACGAATAGTCGATAGAAGCGATTGTGGACCAGCATGTAGGAGGTTTTGATGTTGCATTCGAAATAGTAATTTCGTGAAGTGATGCTTACTGCAGAGTAGTATTGGATGTTTTACGTCGTATTCGTACGGGGAGTTATCTAGTCTGCCCCCTACACGAATAATATTGTCACAGTCTAAAAAGGGAGTCAAAGAAATTAACCTATTTTTAAATGACAACGACTTCCCGGATTTAAGGACAGTGTACTCATCTGGGAACATTTCAGATTGAGCTACACGTAATATTATTATAAGAGACAAAGCTTTTCTAAGTTCATCAGCAGAAAGGGAACCTATTGTGTTTAGGATTACGTTCACTCTTTTTAATCTTCATACAGTTCCCACTTGACCAATTTACCTTCAAGATCTCCGAACCAATCAGAACGCTTAAATATCACGCGATACTGGAAATACGGCTCTGGCATTGGCTAATAATTGTTCCCTTACCCCACTCTCCTCGATCTATGTAACCATTTTTAACTTTAATACACACGCCACTATGGTTTTCAACGTCGAAGCATTTTGATTTACTCTACTCCCGAAATTTACCTCAAAAAGGCCCAGAAACCAGGCCACAGATTCGCCAAAATCCTGTACCGGTGCCTCAATCCGGTACATGTGGTCCTTCTAACCAAATACCAAGAATCAGCATCCTGTGGAATACGTTGCTGTGGCCGCGTGGCTGGGCTACGAGAGAAGACGCACAAATCTGGACACGGAGACAAACTGGAGGCTAAGCGCATATTGGAATCGAAGTTGGATTGGCATTTCATCGAACATACGCAATCTGGTGGGACCAACCATCCTTTCTTTTCCCTATCACCTCCTAGTTCTCTTTGTGATACCTGTGTCTAAACTGATTTCAGTGAGACTTCCGCGGAAGAGTGTTGAATTAGTTCGTCAATTCGCAAGGCTGGTGACGTCGCTATCACCGCTGACGTGTTCGCTTCCAACCGTAAGTACTCCTGTTTTCACTGACCACCAAAATGCCTACAGAAGGTGCTAGATCACGCGATAAATCCCCTGTTTTATTAAGTGTAGACAGTGCTCACCTATCTGCCGATCCTAATTTATTTCGCGACCTAGTTAGGAAACGAGGAATAATCAAAGGTAGACTGACAAAATTCTCAAGTTATTTAACATCTTTAGAATCTAATGAAACGCTACCATCCTCTAGAGATCTTATCGATCTTAAATTACGCGTTAGAGGGGCATCTAATCTACTTAACGAATTTAATGACATTCAAAGTAAAATCGAAGAGTGTGTTTCTGATAGTGATATTTCTGACCAATTAGACAATAGAGAATCGTTCGAAAACTCTTACTATAGTATATTAGCCCGCGCGGAATCGATGCTGACCGATGTTGAGGTTAAGGACGGTTCCAATAAATATTGCTGTAGCGAACTACCGCAGTCAGTTAAACTTCCCACAATTTCATTGCCTACCTTTGACGGTTCGTATGAGCACTGGCTGGAGTTTAGAGACACTTTTTTATCGTTAGTGCACAATTCTAAACGTATCAGTAATATCCAAAAATTCCGCTACTTAAAGTCTTCGCTGAAAGGCGACGCTGAGTTGGTCGTAAACTCCGTAGAATTTTCCTCTGATAATTATCAGGTTGCATGGGAATTGTTGCTAAATAGGTTTAACAATAATAGACTTTTAGTACACAACCACGTAAAGGCCTTGTTTAGTATTACCGCGTTAACTAAGGAGTCGCCCTCCTACATTAGAAAGCTCATTGATACCATACTAAAGAATTTGTGTGCATTAAAAATCCTACATGAACCTACCGACTCGTGGGATACACTTATTAATTATATTATTGTTTCTAAATTGGATAAGACGACCGAACGCGAGTGGGAGACGCATAAATGCACACTGTTCCCGACCAATAACAATTCTAAACGCATAATTAAAGTGGATGAGTTAATTGGTTTCTTAAAAGACAGAGCGGATATGTTAGAAACATTGCAGCTTTCACATAGTACTCAAAGCGACAATAAAAAACCAAGTTCACAATCACGTAATACATCACACTGCAATGTTTCTACACATAAACCGAACGACAACCGTAAGTCTCGCTTCAGACAGACTTGCGTGAAATGTAATGATGCACATCCACTTTATTCTTGCCAAAAGTTTATTGATAGTGACTTAGAGTCGAAGTTAAAGTTAATTCGCGAGCACAAACTATGCGAAAATTGTTTACGTTCGGGACATACACTAGATAAATGTGCGTTTGTACCGTGTAGGAAATGCAACCGCAAACATAATTCCCTAATTCATACTGATAACGCCGATAGTTGTGTCACATGCCATTCAAGTATCGCGACTGCGGGCCGCACTGGGAGTGAAGGCGCTGCGCCTGCGCCGGCTACCTCTGACCCCGCCACCTCAACCGTCGCGGATTCGCCACCTATTCACGTAAACAAGGCACATATGCATAATAAATCTATAGGTACGCACTCGGTTCTATTATCCACAGCTGTGATCGAGGTAGCCGACGTTCACGGTGTTTATCATCGAGCGTGCGCACTGCTGGATAGTGGAAGCCAACGGTGTTTCATAACTAAATCATTTTGTAAATTAATAAACGTCCCGATGTTACACTCTGCTTATGAAGTTAGGGGTGTAGGTGATTCAGTGGTGCAATGTTCTGAAACTTGTAGCATTGAAATTAAATCGCGAGTCGATAATACATTTAAAACACGCATTACTTGTTTTGTACTATCGTAAATAACGTCCTTATGTCAAGTAAACGCGCAGTTCTGTATTCCAGACAACATAATGCTGGCAGATCCGCAATTTTTAGAGTCTAAAACCGTAGACATTTTGATAGGCGCAGATAGGTTTTGGGACTTGTTAGGAGAAGGTAAAATAAGACTTCCCAACGGTAGGTTGGTAGGTAGGGGTACCTACAAAACACTAGGCTAGGTTGGATTATTTCTGGCACTATTAGTGAAACGCGCAGCGCAAGGCGCATTCACTGTAATATAAGCAGTTCGTTAGATTGTCAACTACGTTTGTTTTGGGAGATTGAGGAGCTTCCTCAAGTCAGGGATACGCGCACTCAGGAAGAGCGTGCATGTGAGGAACATTTCATTCGCACTACTACGCGCAATGGCGAAGGAAGTTTTTGTGTACGCATTCCATTCAAAGAGTCACCTGATGTTTTAGGCGAATCATACACGCAAGCCGAACGTCGCTTTTTCGCATTAGAGAAACGTTTACAGCGTTCGCCTGAATATAAAATATTATACACGCAATTCATGAAAGAATATCTAGACCTAGGTCATATGAGTCCTGTTAGTACTTATGAGCGTCCGTGCTATTTCATGCCGCATCACGGCGTATTCAGGGAGCATAGCACCACAACCAAGTTGCGTGTGGTCTTCGATGCCAGTGCCCCAACAACTTCTGGAAAGTCACTTAATGACTTGCAATTAGTTGGTCCGGCAATACAAGGCGATCTAATTTCTATTCTTTTACGCTTTAGACAACACAAGTTTGTTGTATGCGCGGGCGTCCAGAAGATGTTCAGAAATTGTTGGGTGGCCGAAGACCAGCGCAACCTTCAAATGATTCTGTGGCGCGATGATCCATCGCAACCTTTAGGCATATTTCAACTAAATACGGTCACGTACGGAACCGCCTCCGCCCCTTTTCTTAGTGTGAGGTGTTTAAAGCAACTGGGGGCTGAATCTTCTGACCCTGAGGTTCAAAGGGTTATTCAGGAGGATTTCTACGTAGACGATTTGCTAACGGGTCTTAATGATAAGTCTTTTTTATTACAATTATGCGAAAATATAAAAATTGCGCTGCAGGCGGGTTGTTTTCCACTCCGAAAGTGGATTTACAACTTCCCATGCGATAATGATGAATTATCGAATCATTCTGTAGAAATTAAATCTAACGAAAACATTAGTTTTAAAACTTTAGGTTTAAGTTGGAACAACGTACGCGATAATTTTTACTTTAACACGCAATTTCATAATGATAATAAACCTATCACTAAAAGGTATATTCTATCTAGTATTTCCCAAATTTTCGATCCTCTCGGTTTATTAAGTCCTACGATAATTATTGCAAAGGTTTTATTACAGCAATTATGGCTTCTTAAGATAGGTTGGGATGACATAGTTCCATCGAGTGTCGCGCGAACGTGGAACCGGTTTGTTATATCTTTACAAGCGCTCAATACGATTCATGTTCCTCGCCACGTTATAGGTAGCAAACCTATGTATATGGAATTGCATGTTGTTAGTGACGCGTCGCAGACAGCGTACGGCGCTTCCATTTACGTTCGCACAGTAAATATAGATAACACGATTTTAGTTAGATTACTTTTCTCTAAAGCAAAGGTGGCGCCATTGAAACCTATAAGTATACCGCGACTCGAACTTTGCGGTGCTTTGCTTGGTGCTAAAATACTCGACAAGGTTCGCAGTTCGTTACGTTGTGAGTTCAAAAATATTGTTTTTTGGACTGACTCAACCATTGTCTTAGGATGGTTGCGCATGTCACCGAATAAACTAAAAACTTTCGTTCATAATAGAATTTCGGAGATTCATGAACTCACACAAGACGTTCTTTGGCGCCACGTGAGCAGCAAGCAAAATCCCGCTGACCTGGCATCGCGAGGTTTGAACTTGGAAGAACTTTCCTCTTCCTCTTTATGGTGGGAGGGTCCAGACTTCTTAAAAAACTCAAATTTTTCATTAGATAATAATACAGTGATCGTAGTGGACGAAGACCTCCCTGAGGTTAGACCTTCTATTTCTTCCTTCGTGACCCATGCCTCATCGGATTCACCTTTCTCGTTTATTCGATTTTCGCAGTTTAAGCGTATGAAGCGTGCTGTTGCGTTTATGTTGCGTTTCATACACAATATTCGCAATAAACATAATAGACAAACAGGTGTCTTTACTGTAGACGAGTTGAATGAGTCTGAGATGATTTTGGTTCGGTGGGCTCAAGCGGAAAGTTTTCCTACTGAATATAACTTATTATCTAATTGCGCACAAATAAAATGTAAAAGTAACTTATCGAAATTAAATTTATTTTTAGATGACAATAAAATTATTCGTGTCGGTGGCCGATTAGGTAATTCAAGTGAGTTTAGTTTTAATAAAATGCATCCAATGTTAGTTTCTAGTAAACATTATTTTACTGTTTTATTGTTTCGCCATGAGCACTTGCAGCTCCTCCATGCTGGGCCACAGGCATTACTTTGTCACTTACGCGAATCATGGTGGCCTTTGGGTGGTAGGAGCCTAGCTAGGCGCATAGTGAACGATTGTGTTACGTGTACTCGCATTAGGGGTAAGATTTTAACGCCTCAGATGGGCAATTTGCCAAAGGAAAGGATAACTCCTAGCTTTCCTTTCATTCGATGTGGAGTGGATTACTGCGGGCCAGTTCTCATACTTAACCGTAAAGGTAGGGGAGCTAAAACTACGAAAGCGTACATTTGTTTATTTGTGTGCTTTGTGACGCGCGCAATACATTTGGAGCTCGTCAGTGATCTCACTAGCGAAGCATATTTATTATCGCTTAATAGGTTCATTTCTCGTCGGGGCAAACCTTTAGAAATATATTCCGATAACGGTAGTAATTTCGTCGGGCTAATGAACGACTTTTCAGATTTTTTACGCAAATGTAGTTCTGATATTATAGAATTCGCTACTAGCCAACAAATAAAATTCAAGTTTATTCCTCCTTATTCGCCTCATTTTGGTGGTCTGTGGGAAGCAGGAGTAAAATCTTGTAAATATCATCTACGCCGCGTGGTAGGGAATGCGCATTTTACTTTTGAGGAGTTTAGCACAGTTCTTTCACAGATAGAAGCAGTCCTCAACTCCCGACCACTTTCCCCTCTTTCCACAGAACCCCAAGACCTTTCTCCTTTAACTCCCGCTCATTTTTTGGTTGGTCGACCGCTGACTGCGCCCGCCTGCGATGACCTCACCGACGTTCCTGAGCACAGGCTGAAGCGGTACCAGAGAGTGGAGCAAATTCGCCAGCATTTTTGGACCCGCTGGTCCAAAGAATATGTGACTGAGTTGCAGGTGCGGAGTAAATGGACCCAAAATAAGGCGGAGCTAAAGGACAACTCACTTGTGCTGATCAAGGACAGCAACCTTCCACCTCTAAAGTGGCACATGGGTCGAGTCCTTAAAACCATCCCAGGCAAGGATGGGATCTCAAGGGTGGCAGAGATACGGACTGCTTCGGGCGTTGTTCGACGGGCCTACGCAAAGATCTGTCCTCTCATTCAAGATCATGCTGAGCAGTGAGGGTTCTACAAACTTCAAGGACATTGAAAGCGACTGCTTTCAAGGCCGGGGGCATGTTTAGGATTACGTTCACTCTTTTTAATCTTCATACAGTTCCCACTTGACCAATTTACCTTCAAGATCTCCGAACCAATCAGAACGCTTAAATATCACGCGATACTGGAAATACGGCTCTGGCATTGGCTAATAATTGTTCCCTTACCCCACTCTCCTCGATCTATGTAACCATTTTTAACTTTAATACACACGCCACTATGGTTTTCAACGTCGAAGCATTTTGATTTACTCTACTCCCGAAATTTACCTCAAAAAGGCCCAGAAACCAGGCCACAGATTCGCCAAAATCCTGTACCGGCGCCTCAATCCGGTACATATTGTTTTAGGATGATTAGTGCCTAAATTGTGAATGAATCTTAGAATGTAAGCTACGACGCGTTGTAAATAATTAAAGTTAGAATATTTGTGTATTAAATGTTGTATGATTGAACTACATGTCAGGTTAGAACTAGAATTACTGTTATGACTATCTACCAAGTTGGAAATTATTTCTGGTAGATCTTGTTTCACGTGCTTATTTGGCTGTTGTGGCCACACACTTTCATTATCTAATAAAAACCGAGGGCCTGACCACCAAAGCGCAGAACCGCTGATGAGATCAGCCTTCAGCCCACGAGAGACAAGATCCGCCGGATTATCCTTAGACGGCACGTATCTCCACTTAGTACCCGAGCTACTCTCTTGAATCTCGTTAACACGGTTCCTAACGAAAGGCTTAAGTTGCTGGGCCGGTGTAGACAACCATCCCAGCACTATTGTGGAATCACACCAATAGTGAAATGTGTGTATTGCTGTATTGGTAACGTAAGAGAATCTCTTACCTTTGTGCACAACCTGGAACCTAACAGAGCCCCACATAGTTCTAACCGTGGAATGGTAGTAAGCTTGATTGGTGCCACACGGCTCTTGGAAGTTAGCAGGTGAACAGCGACTGTACCTGAACTAGTTACCGAACGAATGTATAGGCATGCGCCATACGCCTTTTCAGACGTAAATACGTGAATCTCATGGGTTATAGAGTTATCACATGAAATCCATCGCGGAATTTTTATGTGATTTAAACACGGCAAAGTACTTGCAAATGTCAGCCATGAGTCTGTAACCTCCTGTGACACTTCATCGTCCCACTCACATTTATCTTTCCATAGTCTTTGCATTAATATTTTTGCTTCGACAATGCAGGGACCGACTAAGCCTAATGGGTCGAATATCTGACTAATTACCGATAAAATATGTCGTTTTGTTATTTTGCTATTGCAGGATTCGATATTAATAGAAAATCCTAACTTATCAGAATCGCATAACCAATGTACACCTAAGGTTTTAGAAGGAGTATTGTTGTCTGAAAGGTCTAACATTACACGACTTGAGTTACATGAACTGCCTAAGTCTTTTAAAATTTCTGGGCTATTCGATTGCCACTTTCTTAAATTAAATTTAGCGGAAGCCATGATAGCCTGCGTCTCTTTACACAAATCTAGTGCACCTGTAATTGTGTCTGAACCACTAAGGTAATCGTCTACATAAAAGTCATGCTGAATAGAACGCTTAACTAAAGGATTCGATGCTTTATCAGCTAAGCTCACTAAACACTTAGTAGCCAAATATGGAGCTGACGCTGTACCGTAAGTAACCGTGTTTAATGTGTATGTTTTTAACGGTTCTGTAGGATTTTTACGAAAAATGATTTGTTGTAGTGACCTTTGGATAGGATTTACTTCAATAGCCCGATACATTTTTTCGATATCTGCCGAGATCACGAATTTCTGTTGTCGAAACCGTAATAAAATAGAAAGCAAATCGTCCTGAACGGTCGGCCCTACAAATTGCAAGTCATTGAGAGATATACCTGTTGTTGTTTTTGCAGATGCATCAAATACGGTGCGTAACTTAGTAGTAGCACTAGATTCGCGCAGGACCCCATGGTGTGGCAAAAAATATTTGACCTCACCTGCTAGCTTTGAACTAGAATCATTTTCCGACATATGACCTAGACTCTCATACTCTGACATAAAGTCTAAATACATTGACTTGAACTTAGGCTCACGTTGAAATCTTTTCTCTAAAGATAAAAAAACGGCGTTTTGCGATACCGTATGAATCTCCTAACAGAGAAGGATCAGACTTAAAAGGAATTGTGACCACAAAACGACCGTCATCCTTACGTTCTGTGTTCTTATAAAAACGATCTTCGCAAGCCCTTTCTTCCGAAGAAAGAGAGTGCTTTTCAGACACTGTGTCCAGTTCCCAAAATTTTGACAAGTCTGTACTGGGCTTAGTTTTAGCCAGATTACAGAAATGTGAGTGGGACGTACGTGAGTTACAGCTTACTGAGCCTGAAACTAACCATCCTAGTCTACTCTCACATAGTCTCGGTTGGTTTTTGCCAAGTTTTATGTGGTTGGCTGATATGATGCTCCAAAAAACATCCACACCAACCAATCTACAGCTGATGGAATATTAAATGTTGGATCCGCCAGCTGTATTCCCACAGGTATGGTTATTTGTTTTAAACTAATTGGAGCTGACGGTAAAAGATGTGTAATTTCTGGTAAAATTAAACAGTCAATGTTAACCGAATAGTCCCCGCAATTAGACTCGATTGTTAGGCCACAAGATTGTGCACTAGTGCTAGTTTGGTTGCCAATACCTGTTATAGTGGAACCCGTGCCGTTTCGGGACAAACGCAGCTTACCACATAAGTTCTCGGTAATGAAATTAGCTGTGCTACCGCTGTCCAGTAGGATTCTTGCGTCACACTTGTCACCGTTGGCACTCACTGCCTTCATCAGCGCTGTGGAAAGCAAAACACAAGAGCGAGTATATGGATGCATATTAGCTGAAGCGTTAGCAGAAAGAGCAACACTTTCGGAAGTACTAGGCATTGGGTTTAATGGGGGAGGGGTATCTGTGCGTTCCATGTGCAATAGGGTGTTATGCCTACCTGCACAGTACCTACAGTGGGTTATTCTGCACCTTTTTTCATTATGCCCCAACCTTAAGCAGTTTAAGCAAACTTTGAGTTCCTTAGCCTTTTTATTACGTTCTTCTATTGTTAACTTTTTAAAAGACTCACAAATGTATAGGAAATGATCACCAGAACACATAGGACATTTGAATTTCTTCTTCTCTGAGCTAGAATTAGTGTTGTTGTTACCTTTATTTGTTAAATTCTGTGAAACTATTGCAAAACTTTTAGATTTATTGTTATTGTTTGCTTTATTACTGTGCTTATTATTATCTTCCAGCGTTTCCAGTAATTCAGCCTTGTTGTTTATAAATGTAGTAAATTGAGCAAGTGTAAGAGGACCTGATACTGTATTTCGATATTCCTCCCAATATCTACTAGTATTTGAATCTAGTTTGCTTGACATCATGTGTATTATGATAGAATTCCAATGCTGAGTAGGCTCATCCAGTGACTTGAGCGCTCTTATATTTTTATTAGTTACACCCACAAGATGACGCAAAGCAACACTAGATTCAGTAGTGACTGGTTCAACATCGAATAAAGCCTGCAGATGTTTATCTAGGAGAAGACGACTGTTATTGTACCTTTCACACAATAAATCCCATGCTAATTGGAGCCGGGGGGAAACTCCGCTGCCGCGGCAAATTGTCGCTCAGCGGACAGACTTCCGGCGAGATCTCATGGTGACATGGAGAGAGCGACTGTCGCAACCCCGTGCAGGGCACGCCACAATAGTGGCGATAAGTCCCCTCTTTGAGGAGTGGCTTGAGAGACGCCACGGCGTCCTCACCTTCCGCCTGACGCAGGTCCTCACCGGACACGGAGTGTTCGGGAGGTTCCTGCACCGAATCGGGCGGGAGGAAACGCCCGGGTGCTTCCATTGTGAGGATCGACCGGAGGACACGGTGGAACACACGGTGGAGGTGTGCCCCGCGTGGGCGGAGCACCGCCGTGTCCTCGAAGCGGCGATCGGCGGCGGCGACCTCTCGCGTCCGGCCCTGGTGCAAGCCATGGTCCGGAGCGAGACGGAATGGGACGCCGTCACCTCCTTCTGCGAAGCAGTAATGCTAGAGAAGGAGGTGGCGGAACGTGAGAGGGAGAGAACCTCTCAACGTCCCGGCCGCCGCGGGAGACGCCCCGGGCGTCGGGGGCCACCACCACGTAGCCCCCGGCCACCGTAGGCGCGGGCCTGTGGACGGTGAGCTATGGGCTAGCTCGCCGTCCGTCCGTCTCATGACGACAGGCCGTGTCGACGGCGCGTTCGTGTTCCACGCGCGCCTGAAAGAGAGTCAGCAAAAAGGAAGGGGTCCGTAAGGACTGATGCCTGCCGGGGTTGCGGGACTATTCGAAAGAGATACCGTGGCCCCGGAACACAAAGGGCGATGAAGGAACATGGATGGGTTTTAGTCAGTAAAAGTCTGACACTCCCTCCTGCTCCGCCCAGAGCGGGAGGGGTTATTTGATGATTTCCCATCCGAAAAAAAAAAAAAAAAAAAAAAAAAGGGGGGCTCCCATACAACAAACGTGATTTTTTTGCCCTTTTTTTGATAATAATGGTACGGAACCCTTCGTGCGCGAGTCCGACTCGCACTTGGCCGGTTTTTTTTCAACGAAGCGACGCGGGGTCAATGTCCACCAACGTCTGGGTCTTGTATTCTTGCAAACGCCAAAATCTTCCCGCTGTGATGTTCAACTTGCGAAGGACCATATGTTGGCGCGATTATATGTTGCGACCACATGTTGGCGCGAGATTTACAAGCAGTGTCTTCGTCGTGGTAAAATTTAGAAGTGAGGCTATGGTCGGCGCGCGCGACTGCGCTCACGCTGCCGCCGCCCGCGCGCCCCTCAGCCGCCGCCGACGCCCGATGCTGCTGCCGCAGCCCGCGCGCCCTCTCAGCCACCGCGCGCCTCCAGCCGGTCGTCGGCATGCCATGCATAGACAGTGGCAAAGTATAAAAATCAATGCACAGCCCAAACCGCTGAGTCTAGAGATTCCATATTTGGCACAAAGGTTCTTTATGAGGTTTAGGGGTGCATTAAGAAAGGATTTTTCAAAATTAACCCCCTTAGGGGTTGGAACGGGAGTCCAAAGATTACATGGGGAAATAAGATTAGTTAGACTACTTTATTCGAAACTTAACAGGAGTACTCCTATCGCTAAATAAGTTAATATTTGTGTTTCAGGTTTTTTCAGAATTCAACCCCTAAAGGGGGAATTGGGGTAACAAAGCCTGAAATTCAACATAGGTATTGTTTGTATGGTGAATTGGGTTGGGTGTATTACAAAAACAATGATTTTAAAATTTAATGTGGCGGCCCTAAAATAACATCATTCCCTGTTGGGGTGCGATGGGGTTGGAATGTCTAAAAATCAATATGGGTGTCGATACCGATATTATCAGATGTGCTGATTACGAAAATGGCATTTATTTTGAGATCCAGAAGATGGCAGATTCGACTTCTATACAGGGTTATTGTTGATTTATTGTGATGATTGTGATTACGATAATAATGATTGTGATAACGAGGATAGTGATTGTGAGAGTGATTGTGATGGTGATTGTGATTGTTTTAACTTGATTTTGTGATAGTGACGGCGATTGTGATCATGATGATTGTGATTGAGATGATAATGATTGTTTTTACGATGATAATGATTGTAATTACGACGATAATGATTGTGAAAACGATGATGGTGATTGTGATAGTGATTTTGATGGTGATTGTAATGGTAATTGTGTTAGTGATGGTGATGGTGATTGTGATTGTGACAAAGATGGTGATTGTGATCATGACGAAGATGATTGTGATTACGATGATAATGATTGTGATAACGAGGATAGCGATTGTGAATGTGATGGTGGGTGTGATTGTGTTAATGATGGTGATTGTGATAGTGATGGTGATTGTGATAATGATTGTGGTTGTGATAGTGATGGCGATTGTAATCATGATCATTTTGATTAAGATGATAATGGTTGTGATTACGATGATAATGATTGCGATAATGATGTAAGTGACTGTGATAGTGGTTGTGATCGTGATTGTGATGGTGATGATGATTGTGATGGTGATTGTTATGGTGGTGTGATTGTGATAGTGATGGGTGATTGTGATGGTGATGATGATTGTGATGGTGATTGTTATGGTGGTTGTGATTGTGATAGTGATGAGTAATTGTGATGATATTGGTGATTGTGATAAATGCGATAGTGATTGTGATAGTGATTGACATAGTGATTGTGATAGTGATTGTGATTGTGATTGTGATTGTGATAGTGATTGTGATTGTGATTGTGATAGTGATAGTGATTGTGTTAGTGATAGTGATTGTGATGGTGATGATGATTGTGATGATGATTGTTATGGTGGTTGTGATTGTGATAGTGATGAGTGATTGTGATGACATTGGTGATTGTGATAAATGTGATAGTGATTGTGATAGTGATTGTGATAGTGATTGTGATAGTGATTGTGATAGTGATTGTGATAGTGATTGTGATAGTGATTGTGATAGTGATAGTGATTGTGATAGTGATTGTGATAGTGATTGTGATAGTGATTGTGATAGTGATTGTGATAGTGATTGTGATAGTGATTGTGATAGTGATTGTGATAGTGATTGTGATAGTGATTGTGATAGTGATTGTGATAGTGATTGTGATAGTGATTGTGATAGTGATTGTGATAGTGATTGTGATAGTGATTGTGATAGTGATTGTGATAGTGATTGTGATAGTGATTGTGATAGTGATTGTGATAGTGATTGTGATAGTGATTGTGATTGTGATAGTGATTGTGATAGTGATTGTGATGGTGATGATGATTGTGATGGTGATTGTTATGGTGGTTGTGATTGTGATAGTGATGAGTGATTGTGATGATATTGGTGATTGTGATAATTGTGATAGTGATTGTGATAGTGATTGTGATTGTGATTGTGATAGTGATAGTGATTGTGATGGTGATGATGATTGTGATGGTGATTGTTATGGTGGTTGTGATTGTGATAGTGATGAGTGATTGTGATGATATTGGTGATTGTGATAATTGTGATAGTGATTGTGATTGTGATTGTGATTGTGATAGTGACAGTGATAGTGATTGTGATGGTGATGATGATTGTGATGGTGATTGTTATGGTGGTTGTGATTGTGATAGTGATGAGTGATTGTGATGATATTGGTGATTGTGATGATATTGGTGATTGTGATAATTGTGATAGTGATTGTGATTGTGATAGTGATTGTGATAGTGATTGTGATGGTGATGATGATTGTGATGGTGATTGTTATGGTGGTTGTGATTGTGATAGTGATGAGTGATTGTGATGATATTGGGGATTGTGATAATTGTGATAGTGATTGTGATAGTGATTGTGATTGTGATTGTGATAGTGATAGTGATTGTGATGGTGATGATGATTGTGATGGTGATTGTTATGGTGGTTGTGATTGTGATAGTGATGAGTGATTGTGATGATATTGGTGATTGTGATAGTGATTGTGATTGTGATTGTGATTGTGATAGTGACAGTGATAGTGATTGTGATGGTGATGATGATTGTGATGGTGATTGTTATGGTGGTTGTGATTGTGATAGTGATGAGTGATTGTGATGATATTGGTGATTGTGATAATTGTGATAGTGATTGTGATTGTGATTGTGATTGTGATAGTGACAGTGATAGTGATTGTGATGGTGATGATGATTGTGATGGTGATTGTTATGGTGGTTGTGATTGTGATAGTGATGAGTGATTGTGATGATATTGGTGATTGTGATAATTGTGATAGTGATTGTGATTGTGATTGTGATTGTGATAGTGACAGTGATAGTGATTGTGATGGTGATGATGATTGTGATGGTGATTGTTATGGTGGTTGTGATTGTGATAGTGATAGTGATTGTGTTAGTGATAGTGATTGTGATGGTGATGATGATTGTGATGATGATTGTTATGGTGGTTGTGATTGTGATAGTGATGAGTGATTGTGATGACATTGGTGATTGTGATAAATGTGATAGTGATTGTGATAGTGATTGTGATAGTGATTGTGATAGTGATTGTGATAGTGATTGTGATAGTGATTGTGATAGTGATTGTGATAGTGATAGTGATTGTGATAGTGATTGTGATAGTGATTGTGATAGTGATTGTGATAGTGATTGTGATAGTGATTGTGATAGTGATTGTGATAGTGATTGTGATAGTGATTGTGATAGTGATTGTGATAGTGATTGTGATAGTGATTGTGATAGTGATTGTGATAGTGATTGTGATAGTGATTGTGATAGTGATTGTGATAGTGATTGTGATAGTGATTGTGATAGTGATTGTGATAGTGATTGTGATAGTGATTGTGATAGTGATTGTGATAGTGATTGTGATAGTGATTGTGATAGTGATTGTGATAGTGATTGTGATGGTGATGATGATTGTGATGGTGATTGTTATGGTGGTTGTGATTGTGATAGTGATGAGTGATTGTGATGATATTGGTGATTGTGATAATTGTGATAGTGATTGTGATAGTGATTGTGATTGTGATTGTGATAGTGATAGTGATTGTGATGGTGATGATGATTGTGATGGTGATTGTTATGGTGGTTGTGATTGTGATAGTGATGAGTGATTGTGATGATATTGGTGATTGTGATAATTGTGATAGTGATTGTGATTGTGATTGTGATTGTGATAGTGACAGTGATAGTGATTGTGATGGTGATGATGATTGTGATGGTGATTGTTATGGTGGTTGTGATTGTGATAGTGATGAGTGATTGTGATGATATTGGTGATTGTGATGATATTGGTGATTGTGATAATTGTGATAGTGATTGTGATTGTGATAGTGATTGTGATAGTGATTGTGATGGTGATGATGATTGTGATGGTGATTGTTATGGTGGTTGTGATTGTGATAGTGATGAGTGATTGTGATGATATTGGTGATTGTGATAATTGTGATAGTGATTGTGATAGTGATTGTGATTGTGATTGTGATAGTGATAGTGATTGTGATGGTGATGATGATTGTGATGGTGATTGTTATGGTGGTTGTGATTGTGATAGTGATGAGTGATTGTGATGATATTGGTGATTGTGATAATTGTGATAGTGATTGTGATTGTGATTGTGATTGTGATAGTGACAGTGATAGTGATTGTGATGGTGATGATGATTGTGATGGTGATTGTTATGGTGGTTGTGATTGTGATAGTGATGAGTGATTGTGATGATATTGGTGATTGTGATAATTGTGATAGTGATTGTGATTGTGATTGTGATTGTGATAGTGACAGTGATAGTGATTGTGATGGTGATGATGATTGTGATGGTGATTGTTATGGTGGTTGTGATTGTGATAGTGATGAGTGATTGTGATGATATTGGTGATTGTGATGATACCTATTGGTGATTGTGATAATTGTGATAGTGATTGTGATTGTGATTGTGATAGTGATTGTGATTGTGATTGTGATAGTGATTGTGATAGTGATAGTGATTGTGATAGTGATTGTGATAGAGATTGTGATAGTGATTGTCATAGTGATTGTGATAGTGATTGTGATAGTGATTGTGATAGTGATTGTGATAGTGATAGTGATAGTGATTGTGATAGTGATTGTGATTGTGATTGTGATAGTGATTGTGATTGTGATTGTGATTGTGATAGTGATTGTGATTGTGATTGTGATTGTGATTGTGATTGTGATAGTGATAGTGATAGTGATTGTGATTGTGATTGTGATTGTGATTGTGATTGTGATAGTGATAGTGATAGTGATAGTGATTGTGTTAGTGATTGTGATGACATTGGTGATTGTGATAGTGATTGTGATGGTGATTGTGATAGTGATTGTGATGGTGATGATGATTGTGATGATGATTGTTACGGTGGTTGTGATTGTGATAGTGATGAGATTGGTTATTGTGATAATTGTGATAGTGATTGTGATGGTGATTGTGATTGTGATAGTGATTGTGATTGTGATAGTGATTGTGATAGTGATTGTGATAGTGATTGTGATAGTGATAGTGATTGTGATTGTGATTGTGATTGTGATAGTGATTGTGATAGTGATAGTGATTGTGATTGTGATTGTGATTGTGATAGTGATTGTCATTGTGATTGTGATTGTGATTGTGATTGTGATTGTGATTGTGATAGTGATGGTGATTGTGATGGTGATTGTGATTGTGATAGTGATAGGGATTGTGATAGTGATTGTGATGGTGATTGTGATTGTGATTGTGATGGTGATTGTGATTGTGATAGTGATTGTGATAGTGATTGTGATAGTGATAGTGATAGTGATGGTGATTGTGATGGTGATTGTGATTGTGATAGTGATAGGGATTGTGATAGTGATTGTGATGGTGATTGTGATTGTGATTGTGATTGTGATGGTGATTGTGATTGTGATTGTGATAGTGATTGTGATAGTGATAGTGATTGTGATAGTGATTGTGATTGTGATAGTGATGGTGATTGTGATAGTGATTGTGATTGTGATAGTGATTGTGACAGTGATTGTGATAGTGATTGTGATAGTGATTGTGATAGTGATTGTGATAGTGATTGTGATAGTGATTGTGATAGTGATTGTGATAGTGATTGTGATAGTGATTGTGATAGTGATTGTGATAGTGATTGTGATAGTGATTGTGATTGTGATAGGGATTGTGATAGTGATAGTGACAGTGATTGTGATAGTGATTGTGATAGTGATAGTGATTGTGATACTGATAATGATGGTGATTGTGGTAGTGATGGTAGTTGTGGAAGTGATGGTGGTTGTGGTAGTGATGGTGGTTGTGGTAGTGATGGTGGTTGTGGTAGTGATGGTGGTTGTGGTAGTGATGGTGGTTGTGATAGTGATGGTGGTTGTGATAGTGATAGTGATTTTGATGATAATAATAAATTGTGATGATTATGAAATTTGGCACATATATGGTTTGTAACCTGGATTAACATGTAGGATACTATTTATCCCTTTATTATGATTCAGTGGGACAATTACCGAACTTTACGCG
The DNA here is from genome assembly GCA_905147715.2 of Xestia xanthographa. NCBI lineage: Eukaryota > Metazoa > Arthropoda > Insecta > Lepidoptera > Noctuidae > Xestia > Xestia xanthographa. The sequence continues at coordinate 4,189,280 of OU570687.1, read as the reverse complement.
GGCCGCGGGCAACAGCTAGTATTACATTATTTGCATGGGGTGCACCCTTAAATTGGTAATCAGCCGTTGTATGGCTTATAACTTTCCCACAAGTGTCCATAGATAGGTGATCAAAAAATGCAGAATTTTGGCTCTAAATTGTAACTTAATATTTTTTTACCAAACCTATTAAGTAAGATATCAAAATGAAGGACATTAAAAGGAGATTACAAATATGTGTAAATATACAGGGTGTAAACAGACTTTTTACGAAGCTGTCAACCAAGCTTTACGTACGGTCGAACAAGCTGTTTGTTATACATTTTACAATGTAATTTGTTGGTTAAACTGTAAACCAAATAGCTTGTTCGACCGTACATCAAACGTACGCAAAAATTATTGCAGGAAAACGATTTTTTTTTGGGTGAAAACATTTTACAGTAGGACTCGATGTAATGCACTCAAAACATTGTGCTGATGGATGGATTGAATCGTGGAGGTGTGTTAAGTAAAAATCTTACATTAAAAACATGTATTAAAAAAAAAACTTGTCAAAAAGTTGTAACTTTGACCCCTAATATCTCCGTAACTAGAAGGTTCCCAGGTATGGTGTAGAACAAAAAAAATATCGCAATGACGGGGAGAACAAGTGCCTTTCGACTTCGAGGGTCGTTTAACACTCTTTATTTAAAGCTTGTTTCAATCAGTTTTTTATTATAAGCTTTTAAATGGTAAACTGAAAATCTTACCTTTCAGAATAGGTTCTTATTCTGTCTCTAGCGAGGATTAGTGTTTCATTCGGATCACTTTGCGCTGTGCTCGGCTCGAATGTGAAGTTCTCCGGAATGGCTAGCGGTGCCTGCAATAATAATACATTTTTCACTTCTCATGCTCTGAAAGTGCTTGTTTGTGCAAGATATAGGCTGCACAAAATCGAATTTTGTGCACAAGGGCATTAACGTATCTACTCATAAATGTATCTATATAAAGGCAAAGAAAATGAGCCATACAGCCAAACGCAATAAGAAGTTCATAGATAGAATGTGTTATTTACTTTAATTTATTTGCCTTATGTGTTTTTTAAGACATAAAAGATATAAAAAATTAAATTCAAGTACCTACGGTAGGTTTAATTAAGAAAATTTTAATTACAAAATTAATTCAATAGTAGGCTGTATAGGTCTGCAGCCCAAGCCTAATATCAATGTCGTAAGATTTAAAAAAAATAAAGCGGTGGGAAACAGCTCTTGTTTTTTCGTACGTTTATTATTTTTTTCAATTTATACTACTGTTTTATTTCTTCGCAATCGAATTGAAAAGCAGAATTTGTAACTCGTCCACAAACCATTTTATACATAAAAACCACTGGCTGATTTTTAGGGTTCCGTACCCAAAGGGTAAAAACGGAACCCTATTACTAAGACTTCGCTGTCTGTCCGTTTGTCCGTTTGTCCGTCTGTCCGTCTGTCCGTCTGTCCGTCTGTCTGTCACCAGGCTGTATCTCATGAACCGTGACAGCTAGACAGTTGAAATTCAACAAATACTAAAAACAGAATAAAATTAATATTTAAGGGGGGCTCCTATACAACAAACGTGATTTTTTTATAATAATTGGTACGGAACCCTTCGTGCGCGAGTCCGACTCGCACTTGGCCGGTTTTTAATAAACGGAAGAAACACGGAAGATATCCCATAAGTGACATTTTAAGTATAGTTATGAACCGTGAAAGCTTAAAACAGTGTTTTAATATACATATTAAAAAATCAGCCAGTGGTTTAATTGAGGAGCTCGTGGCTGTATAATAACAGCCAGTCGGGTCAATCTTTAAGTTAAGCCGTGCTTGCCTAGGTTGGTCTGTGGATGGGTGACCACTTATTACATACCGAGTTTCCTCCGTGCCTCGGAAAGCACGTTAAGCCGTTGGTCCCGACTGTCATTTGTAGATCTTTGACAGTCATTACAGGTAGTCAGTGGCCCGAAAGTTTGACAACCAGTCTTACCAAGGGGAATCGTATTACGGTTTAAGACATTTCGACTCATCCGTAGAATAAAGTCCGATCTGTAGGGTTGATAGTTTTCAGTAGAGGTTAGAGAAGTTGTTGACTTGTGTAACTCTTAAACGGTGAGACTTAACATTTAGATTTTTTGGTATGTTGTAACAACGCCCAAGCCTAGTTAAATGCTATATAGCGTTTATTTCTTATCCTTTTATTTCACGAGATAGTGAGTCCCATATCAACATAGGACGTTTTATGGCGTAAGAGCGGGGGTCTGTTATAAACATTATACGTTGTTTTACGGAGACGTCTGAATTAAGTGACGCTCTATATTAACATGGGTCATTTTTTGTTGGAAATACCCATCCCTTATAAGTCCTTTGTGAATAACCACCTTGAAATGTTTACCATAATGTTAGCCAAATTATGACTACCTTGGAATATAACTGAATAAAAAATTAAATTAATAAATAAAATCATTTATTAATGAAAAAAAAACTCAAAATAGATAGCAAAAAGTATGGCATCACTTTGAACAGCAATCACATCACAGTTAGGTACGGACTTAAAATTAGCAGTCTAAAACTTATAGATCTATGCACCTATTAGAACAATGCGCGCGCGCATGAAGTATTTTAAACTTAGCACTATTATAAAATCAACTATAACATTTTTTTATTATTAAAAATTACGTTTAGTCTTAATAATTTTACCAATCAGAAGCATCGTGACCTAGACGAGGTATTATACGTCTCAACAACAATCAAACTGTACGTATACCTCTGCCTTGATGGCTTAATAGTTAAAACTTAAAATAGTAATTAAATGACATAACGTATCACAGCATGGCTGCATGGTAACTAGGTAACCTACATGACTACAGCATGTACTCATCATAACGACGGAAAATACGTTTATGAAGATATTTAAACTTCGCACTAGTTAATTGAAAATAAAGCATAATTATAACAACCAGCCTTCATAGTATTATCGAGAGATATATAGACGTGGGGGAGCACATAATATATAGACGTGGGGGAGCACATAATATGTACTTAGCAGCAATTAAATTGTACGTAGGCAAACATTAAATTACTTAGTTGAGTTCTCATTATAATTAACATTGTTTCGCTAAATCTACTGATTATAAACTACAAAAAGAAAAAAAAAAAAGCAACAAAAAAGATCCGATTCTTCAGAATAATCAACAGTGGTGTGATGTAGCAAAGAGTTAAAGTATGGATAATACTCTAAGGGAATTACTTCTGGGCGGCACATATTCATTAAGTCTTTATAGTTAGCAACAGGAACCACACTAGGTTCAGAATATGCAGGTAGTTTAGTTCGTACCGAGGTCCTCGTGTTAAGAAGTTCGTGCAGACGGTAGTGTGATTCTAACTAATTGTTTTCTAGATATGACCTGACTCAACCTGATTAAAATATTTTAGTGATTCGCGGTCATTAAAATATTATAATCAGGTTGAGTCAGGTCATATCTAGAAAACAATTAGTTAGAATCACACTACGGTCTGCATGAACTTCTCGAATGTTACTTCAGTTAATCTTTTTGCCCTTAATAATGTCTTTCATCCAGACCTTGTTATTAGCAAGACATTTAAAGTCAAATACTTCATTCTGGGTTACGTTGCGGACAACATAGGGTTCTCCTTCGTTCTTGGCCGATCTAAATATAAAGACTTAATGGATATGTGCCGCTCAGAAGTAATTCCTTTAGAGTATCATCCATACTTTAACTCTTTGCTACATCACACCACTGTTGATGTTTCTGAAGAATCGGATGATGACCTATCGGAATAATTATTTTCTTTTTGTGGTTTATAATCTTTTGGGCGCCTCTGTCGTTTTCTAGTCGTTTTAGAAGTCACGGTGCGATCGCTTGAGTGAGAAGTAGCAGGCGAATTCATGGTGCGAAATGGCGACGACGAAATCACAGAGAAACTGTTCAAATGATTCGGGCAGAATGTGCTATCGCAGATCGAATGGACGTTAGTAGGAGACGGCATAGGAGTTGGCACTGACAGTTCCAAATTAACCGGGGTAGATCTGTGGTGAGAAACTTCTAACTCTTCAATCTGTATTAATGGTGAATTTTCGAAACGAGAAGGCACATCCAAAGAAAATGTACTAGGTTGATTTCGGTAAGCATTCTCGGCAGATGGATCAGACATGACATTCGGTATTGAGCCGTCGCAGGTAATTTCTTTGGTCGCACTTCTCGCCATATTATATGTCAGCTAGTTCCTGCTGAATGATTTCTTCTGCATTAGAAGGCAAAGGAAACGTTTGTCGTATCATGGCGTTGTCATCAACATTCACAACTGTAATTAAAAAAAAAAACTGTAACTTATTATAGGTATTCATAGAATACTATTTATATTAAGAGAAATATACCTAGCAATTAATCAAACAAATCTCAAATAAAAATTCTTTATATTTAACGATATTTTTAATTGAACAACGTCTTAGCTGATTTCATTATCCCAGTAACAACGTCCCATCTTAATATCGAACCCACAAATCGTTTCAAAGGTTCCGAAGAAAAACGTCCCATATTTACAAAAGACGCTTAGAAGTTCAATAATGTTCGTATTAAATTGCCTTATTATTTCATAAGACCTGTACTTTTTACTGTTTATTATTACAGAAAGAATGATTACCCTGTGAATATGCATAAAGCCAATCGTATTTTCGCACCAAAAATGCGTTTCTGTACCTCTCCGTCAAAAAACGTCCTATATAAAAATCGATCGCCCACAACTGTTTACTGAGCCAAAAAAGCAATATAGACATTATGTTCATTAATTTATGAACTGTATAGTGTGTATCACGAAATAGTATAACTGAAATCGTCAACCCCTTCTTCCAACAAACAGCGGCCGAACTGACGAACGGACGGGGCGCCCACGCCGCCACCACTCTCCGCGCGCCGTCCCTTGGTCACTTCATGCGTTTTTACGCGGAGATAATGTCAGATTGAACGTTATTCGATTCTATATTTCCGAAACTAAATAAGATACGAAAATTCTAAAAACGCACGTCTGTAGAGTTTGTATTCCTTAACTCGTCTAGCTATTTAACTCGTTTTTGCTCCATGATCACATCGGACTCTGTTCTACGGATAAGTCGATTTATTTCTCAAAAAGAATACAATTCACTTAATTTGAGAAATACAAGCTAATCTTAAAACTAATTATAAGAATTACTTATATAGAAGCTAGGTACTCATAAATAAATAAGTTAATTATTAGACATTGGACACATATTTTTTACAATGTTGTGGGTAAAAGGAAAAAGTAGTGTACTATTACATATCGATTTTTAAAGGCAAGTCAATAGCAATTACACATTGAACTATTTTTATGTACTTGTAATGTTTCGGAAATATAAAGTAGCCATCCTAATTAGTTTATACATAGTAAATAATGACAATTCGTAGATGTAAATTACTTAAAATTGGTGTGGTGGGTTAAATTTAAAACCTAGAGAAATCTTTTAATATGTGGTGCTTTAAGAGCCTGTATTTGCTGTTTTGGTGATATTGGGCGATCTAAATCTCGGTATCTATAAGACCTAAGAGTTTGCTATTTGGACACCATTAAACTTGGACTTATAATCATTAAATCTGTTGAAGCGAAAACACGATTGGATAAAAAAATCACGATGGAAAAAAAATACAAAAAAAACTAGTTTTGCACTTATTTTGAGTTGGATCTCTGAAACCCTAAAGAATTTAATGATGATTTTTAGCCTAATAGATAGGTAACAATATTATCTAACATCGTGTTGACTTAATTTTTTATTTTTCTACTTGGTTTTCTCGTAATTAGCAATAAGTGATTTGGCGCTTACGTTATTTTATTCTAAGCGAGCACGCACTCTTTCTGTCCCTTGTTTTGCACGCGGTAGTAATAGCGCTATCCTTTTCAACCGTTCCCTTCAGTAACGAACGGGCCATCCCAGAGTGAGGACGTATGACTTTGCTGCGCGCGGTCACGTGTTCTACGTAAATTATATTCCGGAGATTGTACGCCGACTACCATATTTTGATCTGAAAAGTTTTTTTTATATTTTCATTTTATAAACAAAGAACTTTGCTTAAGAGCCCCTTCCAAAAATTCAGTCGCTAGAGTTTAGGCAAATTCGTTGCGATCCTATGTTTGTGTGCATTGTTCATGCAGATACACGCACACACGGGTGCAGATCGAGCGTAGTGATCGCCTAAACCATTTTGATCCTGTAGACGATATTATTTTATGATACATAATTATAAAGTCAGTAGGGTTTAGAAATAAAAGTCTGGAATGTGTGTGTACTGTATATTTATCACAATCAAAATAAAATGGTTTAATTTTGTATTAGAAGAATTTAGATAAACATTTTACAAAATGATAAATAAAAGTGCGAGTTGGACTCGCGCACTGAGGGTTCCGTACAAACTTTTTAAAGGACAAACTTATTTTTTCTGGATCTGGGACTTTTGCGCGAAAAACATTTGCGCGAAGGACACTTGCGCGAACCCATTTGCGCGAAAAGACAAATGCGCGCATGGACTTTTGCGCGATTGGACTTATGCGCGAACGGACTTTTGCGCGCCTGGACACTTGCGCGAATGGACTTTTGCGGGATTAGACTTATGCGCGAACGGACATTTGCGCGCCAAGACACTTGCGCGAATGGACTCTTGCGCGAAAGGACACTTGCGCGAATGGAAACTTGCGCGACTGGACTTTAGCGCGACTTAATGGCCACTGAGGTTCACTCTGTAGAGTAAACATAACATACCTCTGTTATTTATACTTGAAGGTGGTTTTTAGGGTTCCGTACCCAAAGGGTAAAAACGGAACCCTATTACTATGACTTCACTGTCTGTCCGTCTGTCTGTCACCAGGCTGTATCTCATGAACCGTGACAGCTAGACAGTTGAAATTTTCACAGATGATGTATTTCTGTAGCCGCTATAACAACAAATACTAAATATAGTCAATGGTACGGAACCCTTCGTGTGCGAGTCCGACTCGCACTTGGCCGGTTTTTTCTTTTGGTTTTTCTGTCATGGATGTCATTTTCATGGTTAAGGAGTCGCTGATAACGAAATGAGATCAAAATGAAAATCCAAGATGGCGCCCAGGAAAACTTCTGTTTTTTCTATCATGGCTCTCATTTTTATGATTTTCGGGGTCGCTGATTATAAAAATGAGGTCAAAATAAAAAACCGGCCAAGTGCGAGTCGGACTCGCACACGATGGGTTCCGTACCATTGACTATATTTAGTATTTGTTGTTATAGCGGCTACAGAAATACATCATCTGTGAAAATTTCAACTGTCTAGCTGTCACGGTTCATGAGATACAGCCTGGTGACAGACAGACGGACAGACAGCGAAGTCTTAGTAATAGGGTTCCGTTTTTACCCTTTGGGTACGGAACCCTAAAAAAGTAAACAAGAGAAAACATAAAAAAAATAGATGCCACCTATTGTGTGTTTAAGGCAACAAGGATATAAAAAAACCGGCCAAGTGCGAGTCGGACTCGCGCACGAAGGGTTCCGTACCAATTATTATAAAAAAAAACCGGCCAAGTGCGAGTCGGACTCGCGCACGAAGGGTTCCATACCAATTATTATAAAAAAATCACGTTTGTTGTATGGGAGCTCCCCTTAAATATTAATTTTATTCTGTTTTTAGTATTTGTTGTTATAGCGGCAACAGAAATACATCATCTGTGAAAATTTCAACTGTCTAGCTGTCACGGTTCATGAGATACAGCCTGGTGACAGACAGACGGACAGACGGACAGACGGACAGACGGACAGACGGACAGACAGCGAAGTCTTAGTAATAGGGTTCCGTTTTTACCCTTTGGGTACGAAACCCTAAAAATCACGTTTGTTGTATAGGAGCCCCCTTAAATATTTATTTTATTCTGTTTTTAGTATTTGTTGTTATAGCGGCAATAGAAATACATCATCTGTGAAAATTTCAACTGTCTAGCTGTCACGGTTCATGAGATACAGCCTGGTGACAGACAGACGGACAAATGGACAGACGGACAGACGGACAGACAGCGAAGTCTTAGTAATAGGGTTCCGTTTTTACCCTTTGGGTACGGAACCCTAAAAACCAAGAGGCGCCGAGGAAAATTTTTGTTTTTCCGTCATGGGTGTCGTTTTCATGGTTTTTGGGGTTGCTGATTACAAAAATGAGGTCAAAATGAAAATCCAAGATGGCGCCGAGGAAAATTTTTGATTTTCCGTCATGGGTGTCGTTTTCATGATTTGTGGGGTTGCTGGTTACGAAAATGAGGTCAAAATTAAAATCCAAGATGGCGCCGAGGAAAATTTTTGATTTTCCGTCATGGGTGTCGTTTTCATTTATATTAAGTGATTTGCTCTAAATTTATATTTAGTGATTGGGCAACTATAGGTATCAGAAAAAGTAGGGAAAGACTATTTGAGCTATATGGCCTTAAGCATTTTATAAACACTGAAACTTTTAACAAGTATGTTGCTAAGTATTCAAATATTTTTTAGAAATACATGCAAGGTTGCTAAAGCCCTGCACATTAGCAACAAGATCAAAACAGCAGAAAACAAAATAAAGACAGTTTGGAAAGTCATAAATAATGAGACTAACAGGAAGAAAATACGTAACACTAGATACACGTTAGATTCAGCATGTGGTCCTAAAAGCTCTAATCTGGAAGTAGCTCAAGAATTTGTAAATTTCTTTACCGATATACCATTAAAAACTACGGAGGCTCTTAATTCCTCACCTGAAGTCTCAATTGGATTATTAAAGGCGAATGTATCTGGCTGCACGGCTGAATTTAAATTTAAACACATAAACCCAATGATAGTTATTAAGGCTTTCCGGCAAATAAAAATCAAACTAACCGAAGATCTATGGGGAATGTCTATCAAAGTTTGTACATCCATACTTGAGACTATAGCCCAATACTTGGCTTTAATTTTTAATTTGTGTGCAGACCAAGGAGTTTTCCCTGAATCTCTATGTCCCTAATCTAATGAAATACAGTAAAGTCATAGCTCTTTTCGAATCCGGGGACAGTAAAGATACTAATAATTATAGACCTGTATCCGTGTTGCCAGTTTTTAGCAAGGTATTTGAAAAAGTAATGCTTAATCAAATGCTCAATCATTTTAACACCAACAAAATTTTACACGATCAACAGTATGGTTTCACCAAGGGACGTTGTACCACTGACGCCGGTGTAACCTTATTAAAGCACATATTTACTGCGCTGCCGTCCTTTAACTAGAAGGCCGTTAAGCCCAAAAAGTTGTTTCTGAGAAAATGGCAAAAAACGTGGGAATCGTTGTTTCTTAAAAACTATAATACTTAGGTTAATGATTGTTGCACACTACTACTACTACTACAACAGCCCATAACGTCCACTGCTGGACATAAGCCTCTCCCATGATGGGAGGAGTTTGCCGTAATCTCCACGCTTGGCAGGCGGATTGGAGATCGCAGTGATGAAAGACTAACAGAAAACGCTGCTGCCCATTCTCTGGTCTACGGAGGCGCAAGGTGTTCTGCCTCAGACATTAGTCGCCTTATACGACACCCGTGAGTGTAATGGGTTGGTTCTATTCTACTCTGCCGGATACCACACGGCGTTGCACACATCGATTGATATTTCTTTCTACTTATCCTAAAGAATCCATTCCGTCCAGAAACTCTTATTAATTAGTTTTAAAATGATTTTTTCTAATTTAGTTAAGCATTTAATCTAGTTACTGCATCTTATTACTGTACTAAAAGGCCGTTAACCATACCGTAGCGGCTTTTTAGTGAAGTAATTTATTTAAAATTTTAATCTTCAAAATGTTTGCAAATTTTTTTTAGAAATACTTAACTGAAAAGTGGTTAAGTCACATAACTGCTTTATAGTCCTGACATTAATTTCAATTTAAATTTGAATAACTTTCCTAATGAGCGGTTACGGGACTTTAGATGCTTTTAAGCTAATGGTTGCCAATGTTATATGGAACTTTTATAAAATCTTAACTACTTTACTTAACTAAAAGGTGGCTAAACATGAATCGCTTGGGGTTAACTTCTTTATAGTTTAGCATTCAAAGGGAATATGTGACAAATTAAAGACATAATAAATTATGTTTGTTTAAAAATCAAAAGTATATTTCAAAATTAAAAAGGTGAACTGAAAAGGTGAACTGAACATAATTTTAGTAGGCTAATTTTAGTAGAATCAACTAATACCTAATTAAGATCTTAAAGATCATGAGATCACTATTTAGTATGGCAATATACTTAATTTCAAAGCAAGTTGCTGGTGTGTATAATCCTGGCAACGAGGTAGTGCCTAAAAATAATGTGTCGTCAACTGTACCACCCTTCACAATGTATTTCCGGTAGTTATTCGTCATCATAACTTCATCCATTATTGCACAGACAAAACCGTCGGTTTCCCCGAAGAGGTCAACGAGGCGCAGCCAGGATACGGACGCTAAGAAGTCTACATCGGGCCCATGTAAAAGCGTCCGTGAAGCTCCTTGCCTTGCCATTCCTCCCTGCGGTCATTAGTGTCTTATACTTTAGGTTTGCGCCAGCTCTCGTTAGCCAAGGAAAGCGGGGTGAGGCCCTTGTTCACTGAGACCACATCTCGATGCGATGCAATTCCACGTCAGCTTCTAGGAAATATTCCCTGAGACTGCATACCTCACGGTTGTGCAGGGTCTTAGCATTTAAAAACCCACGACCACCGCACTTCCGCGGGATATACAGTCTAATTACCGATGAACGTGGGTGATGCATCCGATTTGCGGTCAGTAGCGTGCTAACCCTCTTATCCAGGGCATCAAGTTCCATCTGAGTCCATTTAAGTATGCCGAAAGAATACATCAAAACCAACATGACCCAACCAATGAAGGCGCGCACCTTGTTTTCTTCTGACAAAAGACTGTACAGCACCTTATTGAGATGGCCAAAAAAGCGCTCCCTCAACGATTGCTCCTTGTCGGCAGTATGATACTTAATGCTTCCGACATACCCAAATACTTGTAGGTTTCTTTTTTTGAGGTTTCTTTCTATTGAGGAGAGGGATTTAAGGTGTATGGAATCCGAGAGTTGAGTTCCCATGGATTTCATAATCGCCCCTTGCTTCACATGCATGACTGCATATTTATCTACACCAAATTCCATCTTGATGGTGCTACTGAAAGAACTTTCTGTAGCGCCTGTTACCTTCAGTAGCTTAATCAGTTGCGAATTGTTGGGGGCAAAGAGTTTCAGATCATCCATGTGAAGAAGGTGAGGTATGATCTGATCATCTTTCGTCAACCGATAGCCTAGACCTGAACCCTCCAGCAGTGTGCTGAGAGGATTCAAAGCTAGACAAAACCACAATGGACTCAGACTGTCACCCTGGAATATACCGCGCTCGATCTTTATTGGTTCGCTGTTCCCCTGAATCTGTTGACATCCTGGATAGCGAAGGACCTTTCCCCACTACCTCAAATATGACATCAGGAAGGTACGCAGAGTTGCATCTACTTTAAACAACTCTAGCACCCTCATGAGCCATTTATGAGGCACAGAATCGTAGGCCTTATTATCTCTTAAATCTTAAAATCCAACATGTAGAGAGATCCCGTCGGGAGCGGCAAACCTGTTGGCTTATGGCTATATCAATGAGGAGCAGCTTCTTATTACTGCGGGACCGGTTCCTACATCCATACATCCATTCTGAGAGGCAGACATGATAGAAATACTCTCAATTATGTTGGTTGATTTTAGCTCTCAAAATCGATGTAAGAACTTTATAGGGTTCTTCATTGGGTGCATAAATACAGTTTTTGTTTTTTTTTTTTTTTTTTCACGCAAATATTAAAAGTTTAACGACTACGAGTATCCCTATCTCTACCTTCATGGCATACACTATATGTACACCTACATGGTTTACTAACAACACTCACACATGGTTCTTTAGAATGGATGTTAACATGTAAAATCAACACATCTTCATGGCTGCATTGTTAAACTCGTATATTAAATGCCATATTATTTTAATTTTATTTATTTTAGTTAAAACTAACCAACAGCGATACATAAAAATATTTTACAAAATATGCTTGTGACAGTTATTATGGCCAATTATAGGATTCCCTGTGTAACTGGGATATATATATATATATCACGGCAGGGAAAGCCTAGAGTAACCATATTGTCTTTCAGTCATCTATGACATCGCCTTGCGATACGATTCTTCATTGTTGTTGATAGGTAGGTGGGTACTGGGTAGTTGAAATCACACACAGCACTTGACTCAAACTCCAAACGTTTATTTCTATTAAACCATTTAGGTACAGAAACTTATTAACTTTCTAGAGTTGAGTCGTCCATTCGCAGAGTATTATGGTTGAGACGAATGGATGAAGAAACTCCTCACATTATTTTAAATCGTATTACAGATAACATTTTCACATCTTATTAATATCGTTCACTTCATTAAACACTTATAATTACTTAGTATTTCAATTGTTTTTGCTAATCGTAAGCAGTTAATAATAATGTACTCTGTGTCGTAAGCTAACGTGACTGCTCGTTGCTCACGCGTCCATTCTGAGTGGGCGGAAGTCCCTCATTCAGTACAGTTTATTCATTACATAATAAATTCATAAAAACTTACAAACAATTCTAGAATAATTCGCAATTAATCATTTTATTAATTAAACATTTCCAATATTCACAAATGCAAAGGTTTTATCTAGTTAAAGCTAATTAGTCGCTTCATTACTTTTTACAACAATATTCGATCTTGCTTTAAAACCATTTCCGGTAAATCAAAGGATTTAATACAAAGAACACATAAGAAGTCTTTCACTAATAAATTGTTCTGTAAAATAATCTTGTTACTTTTTAGTTTGTAATTTAGTTAGATAATCTGATTTAGTTGTAGTTTCAAATTATTAATTGAGTTATTGATCAAATCGTAATCGGTGCCATCTTCCACCTGTAGTGTTGCCTCATAAACAATCTTGTGTCAAATGAACAATAATAATTACAAATCCAATGTCATAAAATACTTGCTTATCATAATTTTAACTATAGATCTAGCTAAAGACTTACTGAGAGTCTTTAGCTAGACTTTTGTTTAATAAATTACTATTTGAAACCATGATCTATCTAAGTACTAGGTAAGCCAATAGATGGCGCTTAACTCATCTGTCAATTAATTAAGTTCTATGTAATAATTGTACTGCCAAGCAGAGATGGCAGGTTCACCAGTTTTATCATGGAATAGAATTATGAGTGCTATTAATTAGATTAAATCTTAGCAGATAGAGCCTCTTGCGGCGACATATATATATATATATAATACATGCAAACGGTCTTGGCAACCCCGAGAGCCATTGGGGCTTGAATTTTCAGGGTCAGACCCGACTTTGAAGAATTCTTTCGTTCTACCAAAGTCAACAGACAGCCACCGTGTTTTTACAGACAGGTAGCTTGTATCCTGGTTATTTTAGAAAAATTGTGACATTTTAAAAATTCAAGATGGCGGCCGTGCCATTTCCGGTTTTCGAAACCTTGTTCGAATACCACTCACTGACATTATTGTTCTCCCAGACGGTGGAGAGGGAGAGGGGTATATTTTGACAGATTCATAATCAAGTTACTCTCACGAGTAGGGAAAATGTTCCAAACCACTTTTTGCCCCCTTTCCCACCCCTCCCTATCGTATCTCGGAAACTAAGAGACCCGTGTTTTGTTTTTTTACTGATTTGTATAGAGGAAGCTCGGGGAAGTATAAAACATTTTTCAATGTTACCCCCCTTGCCCCCCTTCTCCCCGCCTTTAGGCGGATCTCGGAAGTTTCTGAGAATTGAAACTTTTTTTTTTCAGATTCATATAAAGGAGCAATGCGTTAGTCAGAATCATTTTTAACAACACCCTCCTCGCCCCCCCCCTTCACCCCTCCCACCCATCGTATCTCGGAAACTAGGACATGTAGCGGTTTTGTTTTTATTCTTACCTAGAACTATTGAAGGGCGTTGAAATTTTTACACTCTCCCCTCCCGTCCCAAAACTCCCCTAAAATTTGAAGGGCTGTAACTTCATAACGGTTAGAGATAGCCATTAGGTGCTTGAACAAATATTATAGTAGGCGTCGAAACCTGTCCAGTGGTGGTACCGCTAAAGCGAAGGGGAGAGGTGGCGAGCGAAGCGAGCCGGTGACTTCCATAGCGTAACGAAAGTTGAAAGGGTGAAGCGTAACTCAGAGGCGACTATATACATACGGAAAAAATATTTGAATTCTAATTTTAAATTTCGCGCCACGCCAAAACGCTCCGCAACTAACTATGTAAGTACTACGCACGCATACGCTTTCGTATTGATTCTGACCTAAAACTATTGAGGGGTGTTGAAATTTGTATACCCTCCCCTACCCCAACCTCCCCTAAAATTTAAAGGGTTGTAACTTCATAACTGTTAGAGATAGCCATTATGGGTTTGAACAAATATTATAGTAGGCGTCGAAACCTGTCCGGTGGTGATACCGGTAAAGCGAAGGGCGAACCCCGTAGCGTAGGGATAAGGTGGCGATAGCTTTCCGATGGTAGGTAGGTCCGTAGCGTAACGATGGTTGAGTGGGTAAAGCGTAACTCAAGGGGGCGACGACAAACAGAGAGTCAGCAATAGGAAAGGGTCCGCGGTTTTAGTCGGTAAAAGTCTGATACTTCCTCGTGCTCCGCCCAGAGCGGGAGGAGTCATTTTGATGATTTCCCAACCGAAAAAAAAAATAAAAATAGGGGCGACGACAAGCAAACTTTTGGGTATTGTTTTTTTAATTGGAAAAAGTCTGAGTTTTTAAATAAGGTTTTAGACTGTATTAATGTTTTTTAAGGGGTTTCAAAATCTTTAAAATAAATTCTCATTTTTTTTTTACTTTAATTTGTTTTTTTTTACTGAATTAGTTTTTAGAATGAGGGGTTCTTAAAGGTTTTCATATTGATTTAGGGGTTCCTTAGGGTTTTCGTACTGCTGTAAGGGTGCTCTTAAAGGTTTTAAAAATATTCAGAAGTATTTTACAAAATCTTCTAAGGGCTCTAATGGATTTTCCAATTCATTAAGGATTTCTAGGGATTCTCAAAATTTTATAAGGGTAAGGTATACTTCTCAATAACACGAAACCGAACCGAACCGAATAGAATGATATATATGTTACAAGCGACGTGATTAACTGGGCATTATTAATAAAGACCGGCCATTATTAATAATGCCCAAGAACAATGGGCAAAGTGATTAATTTATCACTTTGACCGGCCATTATTAATAATGCCCGACGGCCCGTGGTCTATGTAATAAGTCAGTGATTGAGATAGCATCATCGGTCTAAATTTTAAAGTTTAAAAGTTGATTTCTTTAATACTTGCCCTGCGTATGTCGACCACCATGATTGGTCCGAATTAGTATTACAACTTTATGTCCCAGAAGTCCGAATTTGGGACATGAGGAGCGTAGGCCGAAGGCCGGCGGAGCTCCGACGACATGGCTGACGGGAGATAGGGCGGCAGCTTTTTTTTTTAGACCGCCCGATCCGACCATCTGTTTAGTGTAATTTATATTTTTACATGATGACAGTGAAGAATATAAGTAATATTTTTATCACAATAAAAGTAGGTAACTACTGATGTTATTACATTTTTGACTGTTTATTAAAACTATTGAGGGGCGTTGAAATTTGTATACCTTCCCCTCCCCACCCCAAACTCTAAAATTGAAAGACGTCTAACTTCATAACGGTTAGAGATAGCAATTAGGTGTTTGAACAAATTATATAGTAGGCGTCGGAACTTGACCGGTCTCCGGTGGTGGTACGGTAACGATAGCTTTCCGATGGTAGGTAGGTCCTGAATGGAGCGAACCTGCGAGACCGAGTGGAGCGAAGGGGGAGGTGGCGAGTGAAGCGAGCCGGCGACCTCCGTTGCGTAGGTAACCAAGGTTGAGTGGGTGAAGCGTAACTCAGAGGTGACTATGTACATTCGGAAAAAATATTTTCTCAAAAAAAGAAAGGGTGTAACTTCATAACGGTTATAGATAGCCATTAAGTAATTGAACAAATATTGTAGTAAGTGTCAAAACCTGTCCGGTGGTGGTTGGGATAAGGTCAAGATAGCTTCTAGGTCTGAGTTTTTAATGAAGGTTTTAGATTGTTTTAGCGGATCTTAAGGGTTCTTAGACTGCTTCATACTGATTTAGGGGTTCCTAGGGGTATTTGTACTGCTGCAAGGGCCGCTCATAATGATTTTCAAAATGGGAATCTTGATTTTATTCAAAAATTAGAATAAGGGTATCGTTTAAGAGTGATTTGGAGGTGCTGATTTAGAATAAATAGGAGCTTAAACAAGTGGAAATTTGCCATTTCACTAGAGTTTGAAAAGTGAAAGACTCTTTTAGGGTTATGTTTGACATTTGTACTAAATTTAGGGGGAATTTTCGGCTCAGACCCAACTTTGGCGAGTTTTTTTGTTCTATCAAATTCAAAAGTTGGCAACACCATGTACACCAATCTTTAGCCTATATCCTTGAAATTATGTGAAAATTATGACATTTCAGAAAAACAAGATAGCGGACAGTGTGGCGGCCATCTTGTAGAAATGACGAAAAATCCTAATTTTCGACACAATAAATGGGACAGCTGGCATCCCCCGACAGGATCGTGTTGTATGACCCGGTTGTTTATTTTGTTGAGGAATATTGCCTGGTGCAAAATTTTTCCCCATTTTTAGGGTAGTTTTCCAGATTTTTCCTAAAAACGTGAAAAGTAGAAATGACGTCATTTTAAAAATATATTTTACATAACCACAAAAAATGGGGTGCCCAAAATGACTTTTGACCATTTTCATCACTCTCAGCTGGCAACCCCGTGAGCCATTGGGGCTTGAATTTTCGGGTCAGACCCGACTTTGGCGAGTTCTTTTGTTCTACCAAACTCAAAAGTTGGCAACATCAAGTACACCGTTTGGTAGCCTATATCCTTGAAATTTTATGAAAATTATGACTTTTCAGAAAAACAAGATGGCGGACAGTTTGGCAGCCATCTTGTAAAAATTACAAAAACACTCAATTTTCGACACGATAAATGGGACAGCTGGCATCCCCCCACTGGATTGTGTTGTATGAACCGGTTGTGTGTATTGCCAAGGAGTGTTGCCGGGTGCAAAAATTCTCCCCACTTTTAGGGTAATTTTCCCAGATCTTTCCCAAAAACATGAAAAGTAGAAACGACGACATTTGAAATAGAAACTTTGACTAGCCGGCAACATTGTGGTCCCCCAAATGACATATGACCATTTTCATTACTTTGAGCTGGCAACCCCGAGAGCCAGGGTTTGAATTTTCGGGTCAGACCCGACTTTGGCGAGTTCTTTTGTTCTACCAAAGTCAACGTACAGCCACCGTGTTTTTACTGACAGGTACCTTGTATCCTGATTACTTTAGGAAAATTGTGACATTTTAGAAATTCACGATGGCGGCCGTGCCATTTCTGGTTTCAGAAACCTCACTTACTGACATATTGTTCTCCTAGGTGGTGGAGGGGGAAAGGGGGTATATTTTGTCAGATTCGTAAACAAATAGCTCACACAAGTAGGGAAAAAATGCCAAATATCCCCTTTTTGCCCCCTTTCCTCTCCCTCCCTATCGTATCTCAGAAACTAAGACACTTATTTTTTTTTACGGATTTACATAGAGGAGGCTTAGAAAAGTAAAAGCCAGTTTTCGAAATTGCCCCCTTGCCTGCCTTCTCCCCCCCTTTAGGCAGATCTCGAAAATTAAGAGACTTGGAACATTTTGTTTTTTTGGATTAATATAAAGGGACAATGCATTAATCAATATCATTTTCCAATTTTCCCCCTCTCCCCTCTTCGCCCCTCCCCCCATCATATCTCGAAAACTAGGACACGTAGCAGCTTTTTGATTTTTACTATACGTTACTAATATACTAATATTGAGGGGCGTTGAAATTTGTTTACCTACCCCTCCCCTCCCCAACCTCCCCTAAAATTTAAAGGGCTGTAACTTCATAACGGTTGGAGTAGCCATAAGGTGTTTGAACAAACATTATAGTAAGCGTCGAAACCTGTCCGGTGGTGGTACCAGTAAAGCGAAAGGAGGAGCGGGCGAGCGAAGCGAGCCGGTGACTTCCGTAGCGTAGGAATAAACTCACGTTAGCTTCCGGTGGTAGGTAAGTCCTGAGTGGAGCGAAGGGGGCGTAGGAGGAGCGTTGAAATTTGTATACCCTCCCCTCCCCTCCCCAACCTCCCCTAAAATTGAAAGAGCTGTAATTTCGTAACGGTTAGAGATAGCCATTAGGTGTTTAAACAAATATTATAGTAGTCTTTGGTGACCCCCGTAGCATAGGGATAACGATACGGGGGTCACGATAGCTTTCCGGTTGGAGTTAGGTCCTGAGTGAAGCGAACCTGCGAGACCGAGTGGAGTAAAGCGAAACGTAGCGTCCGTAGTCCGTAGCGTAACGAAGGTTGTGGTTGAAGTGTTACTCGGGGCGACGACAAGCAAACTTTAGGGTAGTGTTTTTTCTAATGGGAAAAGGTCTGAGTTTTTAAATAAGGTTTTAAATTGTATTAGATTGTATTTTTTTTACTTTAATTTCTTTATTTTATTGAATTAGTTTTTAGTAAAGCGAAGGGCGAACCCCGTAGCGTAAGGATAAGGTCACGATAGCTTTCCAGTGGTAGGTAGGTCCGTAGCGTAACGATGGTTGAGTGGGTGAAGCGTACCTCAAGGGGGCGACGACAAAAAGAGAGTCAGCAATAGGAAGGGGTCTGCAAGGGCCGATGCCTGCCGGGGTTGCGGGACTGTTCGAAAGAGATACCGTGGCCCCGAAACACACAGGGCGATGAAGGAGCATGGATGGGTTTTATTCAGTAAAAATCTGACACTCCCTCCTGCTCCGCCCAGAGCGGGAGGAGTCATTTGATGATTTCCCATAAAAAAAAGGGGGCGACGACACGCAAACTTTTGGGTAATGTTTTTTTAGTGGGAAAAGTCTTGAGTTTTTAAAAAAGGTTTTAGACTGTATTAATTAATGTTTTTCAAAATCTTTAAAATAAATTCTCATTTTTTTTACTTTAATTTCTTTTTTTTTATTGAATTAGTTTTTAGAATGAGGGGTTCTTAAAGGTTTTCATATTGATTTAGAGGTTCCTTAGGGTTTTCGTACTGCTGTAAGGGTGCTCATAAAGGTTTAAAAAATATTCAAAAGTATTTTACAAAATTTTCTAAGGGCTCTAATGGAGTTTCCAATTCATTGAGGATTCTTAAGGATTCTCAAAATTTTATAAGGGTAAGGAATACTTCTCAATAACACGAAACCGAACCGAATAGAATGATTTATATTAATGTTACGGGCAACGTGATTAACTGGGTATTATTAATAAGAACTGGCCATTATTAATAATGCCCGACGGCCCGCGGTCTATGTAATAAGTCAGTGTTTGAGATAGCATCAACGGTCTAAATTTTAAAGTTTAAAAGTTGTTTGCTTTAATACTTGTCCTTCATAGGTCGACCACCATGATTGGTCCGAATTAGTATTACAACTTTATGTCCCAGAAGTCCGAATTTGGGACATGAGGAGCGTAGGCCGAAGGCCGGCGGAGCTCCGACGACATGGCTGACGGGAGATAGGGCGGCAGCTTTTTTTTTTAGACCGCCTGATCCGACCATCTGTTTAGTGTAATTTCTATATTTTTTAAATGATGACATAGTGTTTGATAAGTAATATTTTTATAAAAATAAAAGGAGGTAACTACTGATGTTATTACATTTTTAACTGTTTAATTTTAACTACTATGTTCAATAGTTTATTTTTTGTTAACTTCTCATGAAAATTTTGTGTTTAATTTCATTGAATAAACAAAAACACTACAGTTCACCTATTTTATTACTTTGCCCATGATAGGGTGGGCATTATTCATAACGGCCGGGAAAAGTGATGTGAGTGCTGTTTTAATCACATTGCCCAATTGAGTCGGGCATTATGAATACAGGCCATTAGTAATAGCGCCCGGACTTATCAAATTGCCCGTAATATATATACAGCTTAATCAAGTGGAAACCTTTCGGGTCCTTTTGGGCTTTAGTTGGCTTTTAACAGAGTTTGAAAAGTTTTTAGAGTAGACATTTATGCTACATTTAGGGGTTTTTAAAGTGCAAAATGTACCAGCACAAGCACGCGAGGTGCTTGCACCTCGCGCAACACGCAAATACTAGTTTATTTATATTATATAAAATTTATATTATATAAGACTACAAAGCCACTGACTCACTCACTCATTGACATGTCGTTTCTCGGAATGGGTGAGAGATGGGTTAGGGGAATGTTTGGGAAAAATGTAGAATACCATAGAGTGAGTAGAGAAAAATTATAGAGGAAATTCAAATTCAAGATGGCGACCGAGTCCATTTCCGGTTTCGGTGGGGAAAAGATTTGGACGAGTTTCGACTCATAGGTCCTATCCAAAATCTAGGAAGATTTAAAAAAAAAGTAAAAAAAAAAAAAAAAAAACAAGATGGCGGCTGCTCTGGGACGTTTTGAAATCTTCGACTTTTCGCACTAAACTTTGACGAATTGTTTAGTTCTACCGATTTAAAACGTTAGCAACACCAATTACACCAGTCGATGGCCTATAACCTTGAAATTTTAGGAAAATTGTGACTTTTCAGAAAAACAAAATGGCGAACAGTATGGCGGCCATCTTGTAAAATGTTGGAATTTTCGACTTTTTTCAAATCAATTTTTCGGGTAGTTGGCAACATCCAACGGGTTTGAGTTGTAAAGAGCGGTTGTGTGTTTCATTAAGGAGTGTTGCCTGGTTTGAAAAATCTCCCCATTTTTAGGGTAATTTACCAGATTTTCCCCAAAAACATGAAAAGTAGAAATAACAATATTTTAAATGGAGACTTTGACTAGCTGGCAACATTGGGGTCCCTTGAATGACATTTGACCATTTTGGTTCATTTCAGTTGGCAACCCCAAAAAATATTGAATATTTTAATTTTTGGGACTTTTTGACTTTGGCGAGTTCTTTTGTTCTACCAAACTCAAAAGTTGGCAACACTACGTACACCGATCGGTAGCCTACATCCTTGAAATTTCAGGAAATTTATGACTTTTCAGAAAAACAAGATGGCGGACGCTGTGGTGGCCATTTTGTAAAAACTTGAAATTTCGACTTTTTTCAAATCTATTTTTCCTGCAGTTGGCAACATCTCACATGTTCGATTTGTACAGAGCGGTTATGTGTTTTGTAGAAGAGTGTTGCCTGGTGTAAAAAAATTCCCCATTTTTAGGGTTTTTTCTCATATTTACCCCAAAAACATGAAAAGTAGAAATAACGATATTTTGAATAGAGACTTTAACTAGCCGGCAACATTGAGGTGCCCCAAATGACATTTGACCATTTTCATCACTTTGAGCTGGCAACCCAAAGAGCCATTGGGGTTTGAATTTTCGGGTCAGACCCGACTTTGGCGAGTTCTTTTGTTCTACCAAACTCAATAATTGGCAACACCACTTACACCAGTCGGTAGCCTATATTCTTGAAATTTCAGGAAATTTATGACTTTTCAGAAAAACAAGATGGCGGACAGTGGGGCGGCCATCTTGTAAAAATGACAAAAAATCACAATTTTCGACACGATAAATGGGACAGCTGGCATCCCCCCACTGGCTTGTGTTGTATGAACCGGTTGTGTGTATTGCCGAGGAGTGTTGCCTGGTGCAAAAATTCTCCCCACTTTTGGGGTTATTTTCCCAGATCTTCCCCAAAAACATGAAAAGTAGAAATGACGACATTTTAAATAGAGACTTTGACTAGCCGGCAACATTGGGGTCTCCCAAATGACATTTGTCAATTTTAATTATTATGAGCTGGTAACACCGAGAGCCATTGGGGTTTGAATTTTCGGGTCAGACCCGACTTTGGCGAGTTCTTTTGTTCTACCAAACTCAAAAGTTGGCAACAACAAGTACACCGATTGGTAGCCTATATTCTTGAGATTTTGGGAAAATTATGACATTTCAGAAAAACAAAATGGCGGCCATCTTGTAGAAATAACGAAAAATCCGAATTTTCGACACAATAAATGTTACAGTTGGCATCCCCCGACTGGATTGTGTTGTATGAACTGGTTGTGTGTATTGCCGAGGAGTGTTGTCTGGTGCCAAAATTCTCCCCATTTTTGGGATAATTTTCCCCAAAAACATGAAAAGTAGAAATGACGTTATTTTAAATGAAATTTTGCATAACCACCAAGAATGGGGTGCCCGAAATGACTTTTGACCATTTTCATCACTCTCAGCTGGCAACCCCGAGAGCCATTGGCACTTGAATCTTTGGGTCGGACCCGACTTTGGCGAGTTCTTTTGTTCTACCAAAGTCAACGTACAGCCACCGTGTTTTTACTGACAGGTAGCTTATATCCTGGTTACTTTAGAAAAATTGTGACATTTTATAAATTCAATATGGCGGCTGTGCCACTTCCGGTTTCCAAAACCTTATCCGATTGGGGTCGTTCAAGCGGTTCATCCCACTGAGGGGTATTAGTTTGTAATGGTTTTTTGGATTAGTAAACAAGAACCTTCCACGTGTGGGGTAAAAGTGCCAAAGTTGTCCCCCTTGACCCCCTTCTCTACCCCTGTAGGCGTATCTCGAAAAATAAGGGGCCATGTTTTTTTTTTTTTCAGATTCATAAAAAGAGGCCCAGAGTTAGTAAAACAATTTTTTCAATACCCTCTCTCCCCCCCTTGAGCCCCTCTCTCCACCCCTTTTTATACAACTGAAAAATCTTTTGATTTTTACCTAAAACTATTGAGGGGCGTTGAAATTTGCATACCTTCCCCTCCCCACCCCAACCTCCCCTAAAATTGAAAGGTCTGTAACTTCATAACGGTTAGAGATAGCAATTAGGTGTTTGAAAAAATTATATAGTAGGCGTCGAAACTTGTGCGGTCTCCGATGGTGGTACGGCAACGATAGCTTTCCGATGGTAGGTAGGTCCTGAATGGAGCAAACCTGCGAGATCGAGTGAAGCGAAGGGGGAGGTGGCGAGCGAAGCGAGCCGGCGACCTCCATTGCATAACCAAGGTTGAGTGGGTGAAGCGTAACTCAGAGGTGACTATGTACATTCTGAAAAAATATTTTCTCACTAGCTGTTACCCGCGACTTCGTCTGCGTAGAACTACTACTTCGTGTAAATTTGTTTGGACTGAATAGGCTCTGAAACTATAATGAAACGATTCTAATGAAGCCGGCACATTGAATTATTGAGATTAACATAGGTAGACTTTTCCTGACCCTGATCCCTGACTTAACTTAGTTTAATACGTTTTTGTATACGACATTTTTTGTTTTTCCTTCTTTGGTCAAAACATGTAGGTTTTGTGGACTCGATACTCGTGAGCACGCCACATACAGTTGCCCATGGGAGAAACAGTTTTTTTCTAAATGAACACCAGCTACTTTGAGTGTCTGTCCTTGAGCTTTGTTTATCGTCATAGCGAATGCTGCTTTCAGGGGAAATTGTACTCTTTTGAATTGGAATGGCAAATCGGTAGGGATTATTGGAATACGGGGAATTAACACTTCTTCTCCCTTTGCTGTTCCTGTCATAATTATTGCTCTCACAATATTGCGTCCCAGGTGTGTAATTTGTAGACGTGTGCCATTACACATTCTTGGTGCGTCAAGATTTCGCATCAACAGGACCGGGACACCTACTTTTAGCCTCAACTTATGGGAAGGCACCCCCGATAATTCTAAGGAGTTAAGAAATTCTACAGGGAACGATGTCACTTGCTCAGTGTCCATGACATTGTCTACGGACAGATACTCAACAAAATCACCTTCCACATCTGACATGATTTGTTCGTTGATCTGCCCCACTACTTCGTTTGTCGGTGCTAAAATTGCCCTTTCGCACAGCCATTGTCTGTTCTTCATATTGGTTGCAAGATCGGGATAGACGTTGTTCTTTAAGTCATCCATGTTACAGACAACATTACAAAATTCACGATTCAATGTAATCATTCCGTCACTATTTGTTTCCATACGGTCTTCTCCGATTTTCAGAAGAGCATCCGCATATTGCACCAATTGTGTATCACTGTGCAGTTGTACTCGCATATTTGTAGTCAGACAAAAATTTTTTACATGCACCCATAATGGAGACGCTTTTAAACATGCATTTATTTCATCTGCCGGCGTGCCTCTAGTAATTACCGGCAGAGTCTGTCTAAAATCGCCAGCTAAAAGTACCACCATACCACCCATGATACTTTGGTTACTCTTAATATCTTTTATGGTCCGATCTAGTGCTTCTATCGCTCTTTTGTGGGACATGGTACATTCATCCCAAACCAACAGCTTACATTGCTGTAACATTCGTCCACGGTCACTATTTTTAGTAATGTTACAAACTGGCATTTCCTCATGAGCTAAGTTCAATGGCAGTTTAAGTACTGAATGTGCCGTTCGGCCACCATTAAGTAACGTAGCTGCTATTCCAGAAGAAGCTACAGCAACAGCAACTCCTTTATCTTTACGAATTTGGGCTAAAAGTAAATTTAAAAGAAATGTTTTACCCGTGCCTCCTGGCGCATCCAAAAAGAATAAACCACCTTCGCCACTTTCGATTTTTTGCACAACATTCTCAAAAACTAATCTTTGTTCTGGGTTTAGACGCGGAACAGACTCAGTTATTTGTTGTTGTAAAGAAGCAGCATCGTAACTCAATTCTCTTATTATATCACTGCAAACTTCCCCAGTTCTTTGCGGCCTGCTCAACCCAAAATCTGACAAATCTTTCCCAGTTATAGTTATGACTTGGTCTTCTATCTTTGTTAGGGCTTCATTAAAAATGAAATCATTGTATGTAACGTTTGGATTATGATGTTGTACTCTGTGTAAAATATCGTCGGCCATTTGAATTTTGTACCTTTCCCACAGTTGTTGAGGGTTTGAAAGCCCACATGTCGCTATTAGTATAGCAAAAAGCATTCTCACCTTGGCCGCTGATCTACATTGTGCAGCCTCTTCCAGTGTTATATTCCAATGATTGTCATCCTCCAATAATCCTCTTGCCTCACATGCCTCTCGAAATGTTGAAAATTCTTGATTGTTGTATTTTTTGAGATCATTGAAAGAGGTTGGCCCACGCACATGGTGTAGAAGCATCCTTAAACAAAAACATTCCATGTTAGTAACATGGACTGTGTAAACCCGTCCTAAGGCATCTCCAGATTTGACACCAGGCCAGTTCTGAACCGAAGTTCCTTGAATTCGGCGTTTCCAAGTTTTTCTGGTTGCGTCCCATGTGTAATATCTCGGTACCTCAGCATACATAAGAGTTCTTGCAAACTCATCTCTTATGCAAAGTTCAAAAAAAGCTGTAAGGGTGGTTTTTGGTCGAGTAGATAGTCGCTCGTGGAAATTATCTTCTGTAAAATAAACTCGTTCACCGTTCTCTAAGTGTACACTTAGATGTGTAACGGTGGGGTGCCTTTCGTGCAACGGGAACCCTAATAACCGCCACACGGCTTCGTTGCTGCTAACATAACGACCAGATTGATATGTATGTACTTCATTTACGCGATTTGCAAGCTCTGTGCTCCTAAAATTGAAAATAGCTTGGTCACTGCCTTTGTTAATATATTTGCAGATATATTTGATAGCGCGCACTGAACTGCAAGCCTCAACATTTATATGGGCGTTAAATATTTTTAATAGAATAGCGGAATAAGGGACCACCCAACTATTATCAATAGTGACGTAACTCCCATTTCGTAGTTTCACAGATGCCGTTCGACCTCCGTCTGCTGGTGCTCTTCTACGATAGAGTGGGTATCCGTTTTCACTGTGGACAGTGTCTTTGTGTAATTTGCGAGGAAATTTCTTTGTGCATTTTCCGTCTTTCATGCAAGGGCACTGAGGATTTTCAGGTCAACATGGACCATGAATCATGTTTTTAACTATAATATCATGAAGTGTCTTGTCAGTGCTTGGATCGGGTATTTCTGCGCTGATAATATTATCAATTTGATCGGGTCTCAACTTGTCTTTTAACCACAATAATATGTGGACATGTGGTAGGCCACGCTTCTGCCACTCTATGGAATACATAAAGCAGATCACTTCTCCAAATATTCTGCCTTTGGAAATAACAGACATAAGTTTTTTAACTTTCAACCTAAAAACTCTTGCGACTACATCATGCCTATCAATCGCGCTTTGACCCGGCATTAATTCATTTACTATTTCCGGCCATGCTGGGTTGCAAGTAAACGTAACGAATAAGTCAGGGCGACCATATG
The DNA here is from genome assembly GCA_905147715.2 of Xestia xanthographa. Taxonomy (NCBI): domain Eukaryota; kingdom Metazoa; phylum Arthropoda; class Insecta; order Lepidoptera; family Noctuidae; genus Xestia; species Xestia xanthographa. The sequence goes on along the minus strand of OU570687.1, from coordinate 4,162,899 downwards.
TACGTACATAAGCAAACGCATCCTGAGTATATTCGTGTAAGTACCTCGGACTATTTACAAATGAAGACGGTAAAATTATCATTCTACCAATATCATTTGGATTTAGATTAGCGTCATTCGCTACTGCGTCTTGAAGGTGGATATAATTTTCTGCTCTTAATTTAGTTTGATTTAATGTTATGTATCGTAATCGTTCACTTTCTACCTTAACGTACATATCAACATAAAACTGATTGGCCAGTTGCCTGCATCGTGATATAATATTAAAATCATTTTCTCTAATCATGATATGAAAGGCATAAAAGTCCATACATGATACCTTTTTGTTAGGCAAGGGCAGGCCAGTTACAGGATCGACTTGTGGAATTTGAAAGTGATTCCCTTCTTTCTCTTTCTTCTTTTTCTTCTTCTTTTTCTTCTTTTTCTTCTTTCTTTCCCTTTGCTAAATATTAGCGGATATTGTAACGCATCGTAAAATTTATGTGTATCCGGCACCCTAGTTAGTGTGTTATCACGGGCATGTAAAACTATATCACGGGAAGCAAACTGTTCACCACAAACCATGGCTGCGACTTCATTTATTAAAGGTGCATTATATCGTCTTTCGTGTTCCCCACTTGGTGTACGATCTGGGTGAATCACCAACTTATAATCATCTCCCGGCATTCTTTCTAAGGCTGTTGTGAAAGTGTTTATTAGGCGGTTATGTTCATGCAACATTCTCTGAATCTTTAAGACAATATCCTTTTCTACTAATTGAATGTTTTGACACCTGCGGTCAACCTCGTCGTTTTCATTTCCCATAAAATAAATCTGTAAAAATTTTGGTTGCTCATTATTTGTAGGAAGCAAAGAACCAATCCTATGATAGATTTGACCTTGGATTGTAAAAGTAGATGAAAACCCAGGCATAACCACCTCATTTTCTACACCAAATGACGTCATTTGAAAGCATGAATTATATTTCCTTATTTTGATTAAAAAACGCCGCGATTCGTTGTTATCACCTAAAAGTAAAGACTTCAATGGTTCCTCTGGTTCTCCAAGTATTGGAATTGAAACCTTGCCACCAGAACAACACATACCCGGAGTTTCTTCTTTCCACTTGAGTGCTTCACAATGTATACATTTTTTATCCATTCCACCTATGAGAAGTAATCGATGGTTATTATACTCAATCGATGGGTCATAATCAAAAGCAGCATTGTGGAATGCTCCCCATGTATACATTGTAAACGCATTTCTCCTTTCTGACTGCCGTTCAGCATTTAACACACGTCGTCTTTGGGATTCTTCTGGCATCTCTGCAGCTATCAATGATGCGTGTCGCTCAGCATCTAAAATCTGCCGGGCCTGAGTCTGTTCATAGGTCTCGGCAGCTCTTTGCGTTGCGTGTCGCTCAGCATCTATAATCTGCCGGGCCTGAGTCTGTTCATAGGTTTCGGCAGCTCTTTGCGTTGCGTGTCGCTCAGCATCTAAAATCTGCCGGGCCTGAGTCTGTTCATAGGTCTCGGCAGCTCTTTGCGTTGCGTGTCGCTCAGCATCTAAAATCTGCCGGGCCTGAGTTTGTTCATAGGTCTCGGCAGCTCTTTGCGTTGCGTGTCGCTCAGCATCTAAAATCTGCCGGGCCTGAGTTTGTTCATAGGTCTCGGCAGCTCTTTGCGTTGCGTGTCGCTCAGCATCTAAAATCTGCCGGGCCTGAGTCTGCTCCTCAGATTCTTGGGATCTAGCTACTTGCGCAGTTCGAGCTCTTTTAGAGCTACGCGCTAAATTAGATTTACGCTTGCGAGGCATATTACTTAACCAGTTACCTACCTAAAGTAATAAAAACAGGTAAGTACTTATGCAAAAAAAAATTCTTTAGCTGACAAAAAAATTTAGTTAAAGGTACTGAGTACGAAACTATACTTAAGGTAGGTACTTATACACATGAAATAAAACAAAAACAAAACGAATTGCTAAACTAAAACTAAATGTTAAAAAAAATATACTATCCACATGGAATAAAAACAAAATGAATCGATATAAAATTATATGCGAAACTACTGGAACTATTTTATTCACAAAACAACATTACTTACCTATTAATACTCAATAAAAACTATGCTGACCTTCTTAGGTACCGTAACTACTTACTAAATGTGAAAAAACTTAAAAAAAACCTGCCTACTAATCTACTACAATTTTATACCTATCCTAAAAAATGAATTAAAGTATTTATTTTACCTATTAACTATAATTCTACCTACTACTAACTTATGCTAAACTAATAATAACAACCAAAACAACTAAGTAAATAACACAAAATGCTTATCCAAGAAACCCTAAACACCAATGAAAACGTAAAGAAAGCGAATACGTTGCAGCTCAAAATTGTAGATATCGCATGCGTCCGCCAACGACGTCTGCCCTCACGTGTCTGCCCGTTCGGGTAAGCATACTTTGTGATCTACACTCCTCCCACCGAGCCATCCGCGTCCCCCGCACGTCTTTGCCGCCGCGCCGCGCAGCGCGCCCGCGCCCGCCAGCCCCGCCACACCACACCATGCATCGTCACACTCACACATTCATAGTGTATAGGCCGATGGGCCTGATGGACATGTCAGGCAGAAAGTATTCTAAAAGCTGGCTAGGAGTATTTGAATTATGCGATACATAACTGCACCCCGCGTTTTCACCCGCATAATTCCGGGATCGGGATCGGGATAAAAAGTAAAGATGTCCTTTCCCAAGGTTCCATCTATCTCTATACCAAAATTCATTTAGTAGGCATATACGATACATAACTGCACCCTGCGTTATCTATCACTCGCATAATTACGGGATCGGGATCGGGATAAAAGGTTGCCTTTGTCCTTTTCCAAGGTTCCATCTATCTCTATACCAAAATTCATTTAGTAGGGATATACGATACACAACTGCACTCTGCGTTTCCACCCGTATAATTCCGGGATCGGGATTGGGATCTGGATAAAAAGTACCCTATGTCCTTTCCCAAGGTTCCATCTATCTCTATACCAAAATTCATCAAAATCGGTTCAGCGGTTTAGGCGTGAAAAGGTAACAGACAGACAGACAGACAGACAGAGTTACTTTCGCATTTATAATATTAGTAGGGATAAAAGAAAGGGCTGTAACTTCATAATGCTTAGAGATAGCCATTAGAGATAGCCAGAGATAGCTTAGAGATAGCCAGAGATAGACATTAGGTGTTTGAACAAATATTATAGTAAGTGTCAAAATCTGTCCGGTGGTGGTAGGTATAAGGTCAAGATAGTTTATTGGTCTGAGTTTATAATGAAGGTTTTAGATTGTTTTAGCGGATCTTAAGGGTTCTTAGACTGCTTTATACTGATTTAGGGGTTCCTAAAGACTTGGATGAATTTCGACTCATAGGTCCTATCCAAAATCTAGGAAGATTTAAAAAAAAAGTAAAAAAAAAAAAAAAAAAACAAGATGGCGGCTGCTCTGGGACGTTTTGAAATCTTCGACTTTTCGCACTAAACTTTGACGAATTGTTTAGTTCTACCGATTTAAAACGTTAGCAACACCAATTACACCAGTCGATGGCCTATAACCTTGAAATTTTAGGAAAATTGTGACTTTTCAGAAAAACAAAATGGCGAACAGTATGGCGGCCATCTTGTAAAATGTTGGAATTTTCGACTTTTTTCAAATCAATTTTTCGGGTAGTTGGCAACATCCAACGGGTTTGAGTTGTACAGAGCGGTTGTGTGTTTCATCGAGGAGTGTTGCCTGGTTTGAAAAATCTCCCCATTTTTAGGGTAATTTACCAGATTTTCCCCAAAAACATGAAAAGTAGAAATAACAATATTTTAAATGGAGACTTTGACTAGCTGGCAACATTGGGGTCCCTTGAATGACATTTGACCATTTTGGTTCATTTCAGTTGGCAACCCCAAATAATATTGAATATTTTAATTTTTGGGACTTTTTGACTTTGGCGAGTTCTTTTGTTCTACCAAACTCAAAAGTTGGCAACACTACGTACACCGATCGGTAGCCTACATCCTTGAAATTTCAGAAAAATTATGACTTTTCAGAAAAACAAGATGGCGGACGCTGTGGTGGCCATTTTGTAAAAACTTGAAATTTCGACTTTTTTCAAATCTATTTTTCCTGCAGTTGGCAACATCTCACATGTTCGATTTGTACAGAGCGGTTATGTGTTTTGTAGAAGAGTGTTGCCTGGTGTAAAAAAATTCCCCATTTTTAGGGTATTTTCTCATATTTACCCCAAAAACATGAAAAGTAGAAATAACGATATTTTGAATAGAGACTTTGACTAGCCGGCAACATTGAGGTGCCCCAAATGACATTTGACCATTTTCATCACTTTGAGCTGGCAACCCAAAGAGCCATTGGGGTTTGAATTTTCGGGTCAGACCCGACTTTGGCGAGTTCTTTTGTTCTACCAAACTCAATAATTGGCAACACCACTTACACCAGTCGGTAGCCTATATTCTTGAAATTTCAGGAAAATTATGACTTTTCAGAAAAACAAGATGGCGGACAGTGGGGCGGCCATCTTGTAAAAATGACAAAAAATCCCAATTTTCGACACGATAAATGGGACAGCTGGCATCCCCCCACTGGCTTGTGTTGTATGAACCGGTTGTGTGTATTGCCAAGGAGTGTTGCCTGGTGCAAAAATTCTCCCCACTTTTGGGGTTATTTTCCCAGATCTTCCCCAAAAACATGAAAAGTAGAAATGACGACATTTTAAATAGAGACTTTGACTAGCCGGCAACATTGGGGTCTCCCAAATGACATTTGACAATTTTAATTATTATGAGCTGGTAACACCGAGAGCCATTGGGGTTTGAATTTTCGGGTCAGACCCGACTTTGGCGAGTTCTTTTGTTCTACCAAACTCAAAAGTTGGCAACAACAAGTACACCGATTGGTAGCCTATATTCTTGAGATTTTGGGAAAATTATGACATTTCAGAAAAACAAAATGGCGGACAATGTGCGGCCATCTTGTAGAAATAACGAAAAATCCGAATTTTCGACACAATAAATGTTACAGTTGGCATCCCCCGACTGGATTGTGTTGTATGAACTGGTTGTGTGTATTGCCGAGGAGTGTTGTCTGGTGCCAAAATTCTCCCCATTTTTGGGATAATTTTCCCCAAAAACATGAAAAGTAGAAATGACGTTATTTTAAATGAAATTTTGCATAACCACCAAGAATGGGGTGCCCGAAATGACTTTTGACCATTTTCATCACTCTCAGCTGGCAACCCCGAGAGCCATTGGCACTTGAATCTTTGGGTCGGACCCGACTTTGGCGAGTTCTTTTGTTCTACCAAAGTCAACGTACAGCCACCGTGTTTTTACTGACAGGTAGCTTATATCCTGGTTACTTTAGAAAAATTGTGACATTTTATAAATTCAATATGGCGGCTGTGCCACTTCCGGTTTCCAAAACCTTATCCGATTGGGGTCGTTCAAGCGGTTCATCCCACTGAGGGGTATTAGTTTGTAATGGTTTTTTGGATTAGTAAACAAGAACCTTCCACGTGTGGGGTAAAAGTGCCAAAGTTGTCCCCCTTGACCCCCTTCTCTACCCCTGTAGGCGTATCTCGAAAAATAAGGGGCCATGTTTTTTTTTTTTTCAGATTCATAAAAAGAGGCCCAGAGTTAGTAAAACAATTTTTTCAATACCCTCTCTCCCCCCCTTGAGCCCCTCTCTCCACCCCTTTTTATACAACTGAAAAATCTTTTGATTTTTACCTAAAACTATTGAGGGGCGTTGAAATTTGCATACCTTCCCCTCCCCACCCCAACCTCCCCTAAAATTGAAAGGTCTGTAACTTCATAACGGTTAGAGATAGCAATTAGGTGTTTGAAAAAATTATATAGTAGGCGTCGAAACTTGTGCGGTCTCCGATGGTGGTACGGCAACGATAGCTTTCCGATGGTAGGTAGGTCCTGAATGGAGCAAACCTGCGAGATCGAGTGAAGCGAAGGGGGAGGTGGCGAGCGAAGCGAGCCGGCGACCTCCATTGCATAACCAAGGTTGAGTGGGTGAAGCGTAACTCAGAGGTGACTATGTACATTCTGAAAAAATATTTTCTCACTAGCTGTTACCCGCGACTTCGTCTGCGTAGAACTACTACTTCGTGTAAATTTGTTTGGACTGAATAGGCTCTGAAACTATAATGAAACGATTCTAATGAAGCCGGCACATTGAATTATTGAGATTAACATAGGTAGACTTTTCCTGACCCTGATCCCTGACTTAACTTAGTTTAATACGTTTTTGTATACGACATTTTTTGTTTTTCCTTCTTTGGTCAAAACATGTAGGTTTTGTGGACTCGATACTCGTGAGCACGCCACATACAGTTGCCCATGGGAGAAACAGTTTTTTTCTAAATGAACACCAGCTACTTTGAGTGTCTGTCCTTGAGCTTTGTTTATCGTCATAGCGAATGCTGCTTTCAGGGGAAATTGTACTCTTTTGAATTGGAATGGCAAATCGGTAGGGATTATTGGAATACGGGGAATTAACACTTCTTCTCCCTTTGCTGTTCCTGTCATAATTATTGCTCTCACAATATTGCGTCCCAGGTGTGTAATTTGTAGACGTGTGCCATTACACATTCTTGGTGCGTCAAGATTTCGCATCAACAGGACCGGGACACCTACTTTTAGCCTCAACTTATGGGAAGGCACCCCCGATAATTCTAAGGAGTTAAGAAATTCTACAGGGAACGATGTCACTTGCTCAGTGTCCATGACATTGTCTACGGACAGATACTCAACAAAATCACCTTCCACATCTGACATGATTTGTTCGTTGATCTGCCCCACTACTTCGTTTGTCGGTGCTAAAATTGCCCTTTCGCACAGCCATTGTCTGTTCTTCATATTGGTTGCAAGATCGGGATAGACGTTGTTCTTTAAGTCATCCATGTTACAGACAACATTACAAAATTCACGATTCAATGTAATCATTCCGTCACTATTTGTTTCCATACGGTCTTCTCCGATTTTCAGAAGAGCATCCGCATATTGCACCAATTGTGTATCACTGTGCAGTTGTACTCGCATATTTGTAGTCAGACAAAAATTTTTTACATGCACCCATAATGGAGACGCTTTTAAACATGCATTTATTTCATCTGCCGGCGTGCCTCTAGTAATTACCGGCAGAGTCTGTCTAAAATCGCCAGCTAAAAGTACCACCATACCACCCATGATACTTTGGTTACTCTTAATATCTTTTATGGTCCGATCTAGTGCTTCTATCGCTCTTTTGTGGGACATGGTACATTCATCCCAAACCAACAGCTTACATTGCTGTAACATTCGTCCACGGTCACTATTTTTAGTAATGTTACAAACTGGCATTTCCTCATGAGCTAAGTTCAATGGCAGTTTAAGTACTGAATGTGCCGTTCGGCCACCATTAAGTAACGTAGCTGCTATTCCAGAAGAAGCTACAGCAACAGCAACTCCTTTATCTTTACGAATTTGGGCTAAAAGTAAATTTAAAAGAAATGTTTTACCCGTGCCTCCTGGCGCATCCAAAAAGAATAAACCACCTTCGCCACTTTCGATTTTTTGCACAACATTCTCAAAAACTAATCTTTGTTCTGGGTTTAGACGCGGAACAGACTCAGTTATTTGTTGTTGTAAAGAAGCAGCATCGTAACTCAATTCTCTTATTATATCACTGCAAACTTCCCCAGTTCTTTGCGGCCTGCTCAACCCAAAATCTGACAAATCTTTCCCAGTTATAGTTATGACTTGGTCTTCTATCTTTGTTAGGGCTTCATTAAAAATGAAATCATTGTATGTAACGTTTGGATTATGATGTTGTACTCTGTGTAAAATATCGTCGGCCATTTGAATTTTGTACCTTTCCCACAGTTGTTGAGGGTTTGAAAGCCCACATGTCGCTATTAGTATAGCAAAAAGCATTCTCACCTTGGCCGCTGATCTACATTGTGCAGCCTCTTCCAGTGTTATATTCCAATGATTGTCATCCTCCAATAATCCTCTTGCCTCACATGCCTCTCGAAATGTTGAAAATTCTTGATTGTTGTATTTTTTGAGATCATTGAAAGAGGTTGGCCCACGCACATGGTGTAGAAGCATCCTTAAACAAAAACATTCCATGTTAGTAACATGGACTGTGTAAACCCGTCCTAAGGCATCTCCAGATTTGACACCAGGCCAGTTCTGAACCGAAGTTCCTTGAATTCGGCGTTTCCAAGTTTTCTGGTTGCGTCCCATGTGTAATATCTCGGTACCTCAGCATACATAAGAGTTCTTGCAAACTCATCTCTTATGCAAAGTTCAAAAAAAGCTGTAAGGGTGGTTTTTGGTCGAGTAGATAGTCGCTCGTGGAAATTATCTTCTGTAAAATAAACTCGTTCACCGTTCTCTAAGTGTACACTTAGATGTGTAACGGTGGGGTGCCTTTCGTGCAACGGGAACCCTAATAACCGCCACACGGCTTCGTTGCTGCTAACATAACGACCAGATTGATATGTATGTACTTCATTTACGCGATTTGCAAGCTCTGTGCTCCTAAAATTGAAAATAGCTTGGTCACTGCCTTTGTTAATATATTTGCAGATATATTTGATAGCGCGCACTGAACTGCAAGCCTCAACATTTATATGGGCGTTAAATATTTTTAATAGAATAGCGGAATAAGGGACCACCCAACTATTATCAATAGTGACGTAACTCCCATTTCGTAGTTTCACAGATGCCGTTCGACCTCCGTCTGCTGGTGCTCTTCTACGATAGAGTGGGTATCCGTTTTCACTGTGGACAGTGTCTTTGTGTAATTTGCGAGGAAATTTCTTTGTGCATTTTCCGTCTTTCATGCAAGGGCACTGAGGATTTTCAGGTCAACATGGACCATGAATCATGTTTTTAACTATAATATCATGAAGTGTCTTGTCAGTGCTTGGATCGGGTATTTCTGCGCTGATAATATTATCAATTTGATCGGGTCTCAACTTGTCTTTTAACCACAATAATATGTGGACATGTGGTAGGCCACGCTTCTGCCACTCTATGGAATACATAAAGCAGATCACTTCTCCAAATATTCTGCCTTTGGAAATAACAGACATAAGTTTTTTAACTTTCAACCTAAAAACTCTTGCGACTACATCATGCCTATCAATCGCGCTTTGACCCGGCATTAATTCATTTACTATTTCCGGCCATGCTGGGTTGCAAGTAAACGTAACGAATAAGTCAGGGCGACCATATGTACGTACATAAGCAAACGCATCCTGAGTATATTCGTGTAAGTACCTCGGACTATTTACAAATGAAGACGGTAAAATTATCATTCTACCAATATCATTTGGATTTAGATTAGCGTCATTCGCTACTGCGTCTTGAAGGTGGATATAATTTTCTGCTCTTAATTTAGTTTGATTTAATGTTATGTATCGTAATCGTTCACTTTCTACCTTAACGTACATATCAACATAAAACTGATTGGCCAGTTGCCTGCATCGTGATATAATATTAAAATCATTTTCTCTAATCATGATATGAAAGGCATAAAAGTCCATACATGATACCTTTTTGTTAGGCAAGGGCAGGCCCAGTTACAGGATCGACTTGTGGAATTTGAAAGTGATTCCCTTCTTTCTCTTTCTTCTTTTCTTCTTCTTTTTCTTCTTTTTCTTCTTTCTTTCCCTTTGCTAAATATTAGCGGATATTGTAACGCATCGTAAAATTTATGTGTATCCGGCACCCTAGTTAGTGTGTTATCACGGGCATGTAAAACTATATCACGGGAAGCAAACTGTTCACCACAAACCATGGCTGCGACTTCATTTATTAAAGGTGCATTATATCGTCTTTCGTGTTCCCCACTTGGTGTACGATCTGGGTGAATCACCAACTTATAATCATCTCCCGGCATTCTTTCTAAGGCTGTTGTGAAAGTGTTTATTAGGCGGTTATGTTCATGCAACATTCTCTGAATCTTTAAGACAATATCCTTTTCTACTAATTGAATGTTTTGACACCTGCGGTCAACCTCGTCGTTTTCATTTCCCATAAAATAAATCTGTAAAAATTTTGGTTGCTCATTATTTGTAGGAAGCAAAGAAACCAATCCTATGATAGATTTGACCTTGGATTGTAAAAGTAGATGAAAACCCAGGCATAACCACCCTCATTTTCTACACCAAATGACGTCATTTGAAAGCATGAATTATATTTCCTTATTTTGATTAAAAAACGCCGCGATTCGTTGTTATCACCTAAAAGTAAAGACTTCAATGGTTCCTCTGGTTCTCCAAGTATTGGAATTGAAACCTTGCCACCAGAACAACACATACCCGGAGTTTCTTCTTTCCACTTGAGTGCTTCACAATGTATACATTTTTTATCCATTCCACCTATGAGAAGTAATCGATGGTTATTATACTCAATCGATGGGTCATAATCAAAAGCAGCATTGTGGAATGCTCCCATGTATACATTGTAAACGCATTTCTCCTTTCTGACTGCCGTTCAGCATTTAACACACGTCGTCTTTGGGATTCTTCTGGCATCTCTGCAGCTATCAATGATGCGTGTCGCTCAGCATCTAAAATCTGCCGGGCCTGAGTCTGTTCATAGGTCTCGGCAGCTCTTTGCGTTGCGTGTCGCTCAGCATCTATAATCTGCCGGGCCTGAGTCTGTTCATAGGTTTCGGCAGCTCTTTGCGTTGCGTGTCGCTCAGCATCTAAAATCTGCCGGGCCTGAGTCTGTTCATAGGTCTCGGCAGCTCTTTGCGTTGCGTGTCGCTCAGCATCTAAAATCTGCCGGGCCTGAGTCTGTTCATAGGTCTCGGCAGCTCTTTGCGTTGCGTGTCGCTCAGCATCTAAAATCTGCCGGGCCTGAGTTTGTTCATAGGTCTCGGCAGCTCTTTGCGTTGCGTGTCGCTCAGCATCTAAAATCTGCCGGGCCTGAGTCTGCTCCTCAGATTCTTGGGATCTAGCTACTTGCGCAGTTCGAGCTCTTTTAGAGCTACGCGCTAAATTAGATTTACGCCTTGCGAGGCATATTACTTAACCAGTTACCTACCTAAAGTAATAAAAACAGGTAAGTACTTATGCAAAAAAAAATTCTTTAGCTGACAAAAAAATTTAGTTAAAGGTACTGAGTACGAAACTATACTTAAGGTAGGTACTTATACACATGAAATAAAACAAAAACAAAACGAATTGCTAAACTAAAACTAAATGTTAAAAAAAATATACTATCCACATGGAATAAAAACAAAATGAATCGATATAAAATTATATGCGAAACTCCTGGAACTATTTTATTCACAAAACAACATTACTTACCTATTAATACTCAATAAAAACTATGCTGACCTTCTTAGGTACCGTAACTACTTACTAAATGTGAAAAAACTTAAAAAAAAACCTGCCTACTAATCTACTACAATTTTATACCTATCCTAAAAAATGAATTAAAGTATTTATTTTACCTATTAACTATAATTCTACCTACTACTAACTTATGCTAAACTAATAATAACAACCAAAACAACTAAGTAAATAACACAAAATGCTTATCCAAGAAACCCTAAACACCAATGAAAACGTAAAGAAAGCGAATACGTTGCAGCTCAAAATTGTAGATATCGCATTGCGTCCGCCAACGACGTCTGCCCTCACGTGTCTGCCCGTTCGGGTAAGCATACTTTGTGATCTACACTCCTCCCACCGAGCCATCCGCGTCCCCGCACGTCTTTGCCGCCGCGCCGCGCAGCGCGCCCGCGCCCGCCAGCCCCGCCACACCACACCATGCATCGTCACACTCACACATTCATAGTGTATAGGCCGATGGGCCTGATGGACATGTCAGGCAGAAAGTATTCTAAAAGCTGGCTAGGAGTATTTGAATTATGCGATACATAACTGCACCCCGCGTTTTCACCCGCATAATTCCGGGATCGGGATCGGGATAAAAAGTAAAGATGTCCTTTCCAAGGTTCCATCTATCTCTATACCAAAATTCATTTAGTAGGCATATACGATACATAACTGCACCCTGCGTTATCTATCACTCGCATAATTACGGGATCGGGATCGGGATAAAAGGTTGCCTTTGTCCTTTTCCAAGGTTCCATCTATCTCTATACCAAAATTCATTTAGTAGGGATATACGATACACAACTGCACTCTGCGTTTCCACCCGTATAATTCCGGGATCGGGATTGGGATCTGGATAAAAAGTACCCCTATGTCCTTTCCCAAGGTTCCATCTATCTCTATACCAAAATTCATCAAAATCGGTTCAGCGGTTTAGGCGTGAAAAGGTAACAGACAGACAGACAGACAGACAGAGTTACTTTCGCATTTATAATATTAGTAGGGATAAA